>JAURVB010008939.1:0-100062 GCA_033002965.1 Piper betle
TCATTTACGGCCTTGTTCTTAGCCAATTTTTTTAAAAATAGTGGTCTAGCCACCATCGCCATACTCATTGAGGCATTCGAAAATGGCCACCCCAATGCCAAGGGTGGTCATATTCGGCTACTAAGGCATTGAGGGGGCTAGAGTCCCTTTTTTTATTATAGTTTTTTTAGTTTATTTTAATTTTTTAAGTGGAGATAATTTAGCTAATTTGTATTACTTACCTTTTTTAAAAAAATTAAGTCTAATTATCCTGGGCTTGGTAACGTGGAAAAATTATAATAGCCAAACCGAAAGGTTAATATGTTAAGTATATAATTTATGATGTTATTATCCAAAAATATTAAATAATGATATAATTAAAGATAATTGTAAGGTAGTTATTCGTATAACTTATTTTAGTTATTTGTGGTTATTATTGCAATCGTGTTATCATCGTACATTACCAGACGTCAATATAGGATATTGGTGGAACGCGGCATAGTAAGTATCGAAGCACCCCAACAAAGGCGGCGATCTCCCCGATGCCATCTCCTCCATAGACAGTATTAGATACAATAACTACTCCGTCGCCGCCGTACCTCCCAACGTACGTCCCGTCCCACACCAATGTCGTCGTTTCTCACCGGCCCCTCGCCGGCGCTCTCCGCGTCGGACCTGCTCCGGCGACCCGCCGGCTCCGAGATTTTTGGGGCGCCGATGCGGGGGTGCTCGCCCGGCCCCGGCCGGGGAGGCCGGGCCGCGGCGGCCTGCGGGTGTCGTCGAAGATCAAGAAGTGGAAGAAGCACGACTACCCCTGGCCGGCCGAGGTCGATCCCGGCGTGAAGGGCGGGCCGCTGAGCTACCTCTCCCACTTCAAGCCGCTCAAGGAGAAGCCCAAGCCTGTGACGCTCGACTTCGAGAAGCCGCTCCGGGATCTGGAGCGCAAGATCATTGACGTGAGTTTTGGCGGGTGGTTTGGTTTGCTACATTGGCGATTGATTTTGGTTTTCTTAATCGTCTTGGAAATTTTGATCACTTGCTTACTCGTCGTGTTATTATGCTTGGCCTCAATTGAGTTATTCGGTGACGTGAATTTGCTATGATGTTTGTTAGGCATTTGTTCTTCTTCCACTGATTTCGTGATTTATTTTGATAATTGTTTATTATCATCGCAATTATATTTGATGTTGATTAAGGATATCATTTTCTTTATTGACATCAAGAGATAATATGTGTTTCCCTTTCATGCATGTATCAATTGATGTTGGAAAGGTAGATGTCATTCGCTTCATTAGAATTTGCCATTTATTGCTGCAAGTGTACTAAAGCTTGATGCTTTTCTAATAATTGTCCTCTTTTTGGTTTTGCAGGTGCGAAAAATGGCCCATGAAACTGGGCTGGATTTCAGTGATCAGATCATCTCTCTTGAGTCCAAGTATCAGCAGGTTTTCTCTTTTCCATGACCAGATTTAGTATGATTGTACTTGTATGGTTTCCTTTGGCGAGAGCTTTCCTTACGTATCGGCACGAGTTTTCTATCGAGAGAATGGTGTAATTGTTTAATGGCTAATGTAATGGAAGCAAATTGGAGATTTAAGTGATAACTTCCTCAATTGAAAATGTCAACTGGGCCAGACTTTGGCAGGAAATTCATGTTTCATTTCCTTTGCTTTCTAATCATTCGTATGGTCTGAAATAAATTACAGGCTTTGAAGGATCTGTATACTCGCCTGACTCCTATACAAAGGCTTAGTATTGCCCGCCACCCCAATAGGCCAACATTTCTTGACCATGTGCTTAATATCACAGACAAGGTATGTGATCTCTCTTATAGAATCATACTAACAATTTGAGATCCCTATGGGCATTGTGCACTCATTGCACCAATCATGGTATTTATTGAAGTGGAAAGTTCAATATTATGGGAAAATTTCCTGCCAATCTAATTTTGGTCCTTCATATAGTGGGTGGAACTTCATGGAGATCGAGCAGGCTATGATGATCCAGCCATTGTGACAGGAATTGGGAGCATAGGCGGAAGAAGCTATATGTTCATTGGTCATCAGAAGGGGAGGAACACAAAGGAGAACATCCAACGAAATTTTGGAATGCCTACTCCCCATGGGTATGCCCACACAATTGTATATTTTTTTCCTGGTTTGTGGCTTGAATCATAATTTTTTCTCTCTCAAAGAACCTTTTATGAAGATGACACTAATTTGTATTTTCATTTTTCTTTTTGATTACTTAAAAACTATACTTTCACAGCTATAGGAAAGCATTGCGCATGATGTATTATGCCGATCATCATCAAATGCCAATTATCACATTTATTGACACGCCTGGAGCTTTTGCAGACCTCAAATCAGAGGAGATAGGTCAAGTATGTGCAACTGGTTCACTTTTTAGTCTTCAGGGTAATGAAGTAAGAAATGACTTGCTATTTCTTGTCACTATACCTTCATGCAGGGAGAAGCAATCGCGCATAATTTGAGGTCTATGTATGGCCTAAAAGTTCCTATTGTTACAGTTGTGATTGGAGAGGGAGGGTCAGGCGGTGCACTTGCAATTGGATGCTCAAACAAGATCCTAATGTTGGAAAATGCAGTTTTTTTGTTGCTAGGTGCTTCAATAGTGCTTCAGATGTCACAGTTTCTATTACTGCTTATGTGCATTTTATTCTCATTGATAATGGGCTAAATTATGTGATTATATCCAATCTGTAGCTTCTACTATATGGTATATTAGATATTAGGAAATTTGTTTGTTTTATGCGGTTTTTTCACAGCAGGTTTATACTCATTCACTGCTTTATCGTTTTCCACGATTGCCAACATTTATTGCTGTTGACAAATGTCCCTCTTAACTTGGGGTTACTTTTAATGTCTGCTTAATGGGAGTCCCAGCTTGAAAAATCTTAATTAGTGATTCCTTCTTATGGTAGTATGATCTTCCAGTATGAGATGGCTGAATGATCAGTGACTATATTTCCCGCTAGCCTTTGCTGGGCAAGTTTAATCTTTGATCTTTTTAATGTATCATCTATACCACTTTACATAAAAAAATAAAGATAACTGACAAGGTAGAGTAAGAGAACAATATGTGAAATTATGTGTGACTACTGCCACTTGTTTCATATCTAGAATTGTGTAAATATCTGTTGCATGATAAAATTATGCCTAATCTTAACATTTTTACCTCATTGCTTTGCACAAACAGTCCCGAGGCATGTGCTGCTATCTTGTGGAAATCTGCCAAGGCAGCACCAAAGGTGATCAATTAGGACATGGTTTGCTGGTGATGATTTATGTATTTGTGTTCTTTTGTTGGATTAAGTGAATCTCTACATTGCTACAGGCTGCGGAAAAGCTGAGGATAACCGCTACAGAATTGTGCAAACTGAAAATTGCAGATGGAATCATTCCGGTAAATTCGTATTTCCATGTTTTTTTTTACCATACATCACTCGTTATTTAGAAGATCTCCTTGGATCTACAAGCTCCCATATGTATTTATTATGATTATTTTCTTTTATTGGGGGAATTGGTTGGAACAACTTGGACTTCGGGGCTACATTTATTGAGCGCTTTTCCTAAAACTTAAGCTATTAGAAAAGGACAGCAAATTCTAAAACAAACAAATTTCCAGTTATTTTTCCCCCTCTCTTAAATGAGAGTAAACATTATACCACTTGGTTTCATAGTGGTAGCTGGCAGCCATTTTATGGCATGGCAAACTTCATGGTGTCCTTTTACCTGGGAATGTGCTGTTGATATGATGATCGATCACATAGCATCTGTATCGTCATCATTAACATGTTTTACCGTAAATGCACCACATTTGAATGGTGCACTGTTCAGTTTTATGATGATCCCCAATGTTGTTTGGTTACTTGGGTAAGATTATGGCGATCTTTCATGCACCAAACCCATTTTTGATTACTTTATATGCTTGGTTAAAAAGCTGTCATGCTCTCAGTTAGAAGAAAACTGAATTTCTTTATTACCAGTTTGCAAATGAACATGAATTCACGAATATTGTTATTCAACATGATAGGAAGATATTTGAGGTCAATGATGTTGAGGTCTTTTAAACGTAGTTTTACAACAGCGAGAGCAATTTACTAATGAAAACTCAATGCTGCTGAACCCATCCTAGTTGGGAGAGGTGTAGATGATTGTGATAATTTGAATGGAGATAATTGTAGTGATGATGATGATGATGGTGGTGGTGGTGGTGGTGGTGATGATGTTGATGATGATGAAAATGCTGAAGATTATGATGATGATGATGATGATGATGATAAATATCGTGATGACGATATTCTGGTGTTGTGACTTTTTTCAAGATTTTTTATAATAATTCAATACATCTCTTCAGCTAATGGTATGAATTACACCCTATTATTGGATAGGAACCTCTTGGTGGTGCTCATCTTGATCCCTCATGGACGTCTCAACAAATAAAGCTGGCAGTAATTGGAGCTATGAATGTATGCATGATTTAAGCAAATGTTGTCAAACTTAAGAGTAATGTTTTTTCCTATTTTTAACAGGATTTTTCATCTCAGATTTAATATCATTCATTGCAGGAACTCCTAGAAATGGACACACAAACATTACTGGATCATCGCATGCTTAAATTTCGATGCCTTGGTGGCTTCCAAGAAGGAATCCCTCAGGACCACAAGAAGAAGGTCAACATGAAGAAGAAGGAGGAACCTATTGCTTCCAAAGATGAATTAGGTTCTATTTCTGATCTCAAGTTGGACGAGGAGATTGAAAAGCTGAAGCAGCAAGTGCTAAACTCTGCAGAGATTTTGCCACAACAGTCAGACATAGATCTCAATGACGTGATAACTAAATTGAAAAGGGAAGTAGACCGGGAATTTGCAGAAGCTGTTAAATCTCTTAGGTCTGCAAGACAAGTTTGAAGCATTAAGAAAGGATGTCATCAAAGCAAGAACTGTAGGAATGGTTGATTCAGATTTTGCTGGCAAGATCGATGAACTTAAGCAAGAGTTTAACAATGGTTTATCAGAAGCTCCTAATGCCACTAGCTTAAATTATAAACTTGACATGCTGAAACAAATAGTTAAAGCTAAAAAACTTTCCGAGCATAATGAGAAAACTGCAATGCTAAAGCAGGAAATCAATAAGAGACTTAAAGAGGCTATGGACAAATCAGGCATGAGGGAGAGGATTGAGATGTTGAATTCAGAAAGGTCAAATGGTGGAATTTCAGCGGATGGAATGATTAATGATGAGTTAGGGGATAAAGTTGCAGAAGTGAAGAAAGATATAGAATTAGAATTGATCAAAATATTAAAAGATTTGCAATTGGATGTGCAAAACTTGTCATCCAAAAGGAAAAGTGATGGGGACTTCAACAGGAGGCTAATTGTTGATGATTTAAAAGTCAAAATTGACGAATTGGATGAAGAAATTAATGAACAAATTACAGAAGTTGTCCATTCATCAGACCTAAAAAATAAGATAGAACTGTTGAAGCTTGAAGTTGCAAAAGCAGGAAATTCACCCGATGCTGAATCAAAGAATAAGATTGAGGCATTGAAACAGCAGATTAAGGAGAAGCTTGCAGGTGTTGTTGGCTCTTCTGGTTTAGCGGAAAAGCATGAAAAACTGAGACAGGAGTTTGCAGCGGCGAATGAATTGCCAATGGATTCATCTAGTGGAAGTCCGGATCAAGAAGGAGCCTTGGTTGAAGGACAGTTTCAAATTGGTGTATCCAGAGTTTAAATAAACTGCACACAACATGGAAGTGTCGACTGTTGCAGAAGGTATGGATATCTTCTTCTCCAAGCATTCATGCATTAGCAGTCCAAATCATTTATACCGTAAACCTATTAGTTTAAAAAATCTAGCATTAATAGACAATAGGAGGTTTAAGTGAAGTGAAAAGGGAATGAAAGAGGGGGAGTTTTTTCCCTTTCTTTAAACCAAAAATCATCTTCACAATGGCTTGTACTTATCTCCAACTGTAAAGTGTAACGCAATGGCATTCATGTGGTTATCCTCTCTTCACCGACATATTTCACTTGTTAGACAGAGAACTCAGAGTTATATTTCTTCTATCTCTATTTCACATCTGTCTGATGTCTAAGTTTTTAATTTTGTTTTGGTTTTGGTTTTGTTTTTTTATTTTATTTTGTCATATTTAGGTGGAGGAGTCGCACGGCAAATTTGTTTGAGTCAGAAGACAGATAGTTGTATTAGGGCTCTTAATGCTACCGGGAATATTTTTGAGGAAGAGTGGAGTTATGCACATCATTTGTCCCAATTTTGATAGAACGGTAAGTGTTGCAGGGTGTTACCTTTAAATTACAATTTGTTTTAAGTTAGTTTTTATCACGTCCTTAATTCGCTTACCACACAAACATTTGCTAAGTTTGAAATGGTGATGTACATGCTTAGCAAAAAGGTTGGCATATAAATGAAATAAGAACTTCGTTTTCTACTGATTTTGTCGGAGCTGCTATCTATATGTATCCTAATATTAAAGTTTTCTGTCCTACATCAGCGGAGCTGGTCACCGGCGTTGAAAATAAATATGCTTTGGCCATTTCATCTAATTTACCGACCTAGTTCATACTTGCTTCAAAGAATTGTCAACCCCCTTCGTTTTCCATTTAATCGCTGGGTTATTTGCTTTCTTATCGCACCTCAGTCAACATTATGCCATGGTTATTTTTCTGCCCCACGATAATTTCATGGTCTAATAAATATTTACTTAATTTTGGATTTGTATTATTATTATTTATTGTTTATTAAGAACACATTGAAATCCTATTCAAAATTAATAAATTCAATGGCGATATTCATAATCTTTTTTGAAATTTAAATTTTTTTATCAATTCCTACTTAGTTTAAGATTTTTATTTATTTAGTTATTTATTATCATTAATTGATAAAGAAACCCTAGAGTATAGTTCTACACGAATTCAAATTCTAAAAATTAATTAATTTATTCAAATATTTAAAATATTACGCAGATAATAACCTTTGCTTGTAATACTTAATTAGGATTTTCAATATTTTCTTATTAAATTTTAATGTTTTATACAATCATTATATACTAAATTTCAAATGGATATTTTTGGTTAAAATTGAATGAAATAAATTATCATGCAGTAATTAATTTTTTAACATTTATTAATCATCATCATCAATAAATTTGAAGCATACCTCGGGTCCTGGTTACTTTTGAAATTAAATTTGGGGACAAAATATTCCTCTTCTTCTTATTTCCCTTGATATCAAATAAATTTTTGGGCACCTTGATTTTAAAATAGTATCTATGTGACTACAAATATTTATAATAATGTGTTGCATTGTGAAAGGAAAATATGATCTCTTGACCGATGACTGTATCAAACATCATGACTCTTTAAAAAAATGAAAAATAAAGTATCGATAAAAAAGAGTTATCCCAAGAATCTGAATGAAATGTGTTGAGATTTATAAACTGGAATCTTTGATACGAGGATTGATATTAACGCATAATAAAACCTCGGAAAGAAAAAGAACGTTATTCATTTCTTCGGAAATATTAAGGTGAATTACTAAGTCACACAGTTTGAATGAGGTACACATGTTATTTAATTTTTTTGGTAAATCACCTAAAATGATATTTTTATCTATTAAAAGTTAAGTGTTTAAGTAGGAAGTTTTTTTTATATATCATTATAACTTATTTTTAATTTTTTAAAATATAATAGTTAATAAATATTTTAAAACTAATTTTCATTATAATTATTTTAATAATTCAAATAATAAATCGAATTAAAATTTTATAATTATTTTTATTATTTATTTATTTTATTTATCTATAAGTTTTGAATAGCGAGACTCGTTAAATTACTCCACATAAAAAATGAGCTATATGAGCTGAAAGTCGTATATCTCCTAGCATATGTTCTCAATCAACTGATGCCAAAGGCATAACTCACGGAAAGGAAAAGAAATGGCAAAGTAACAGTTCACCGCCGGAAAATAGCACTTCAGAGCAGTGCCGGGATAGCTTGTCTAACCCTTTGCGTGACAGCAAAGTAATGTATAATTTCAACAAATATTTGAATATACGTTCTACCCATAAGCACCTTCTAGTCAACACACATTTCGCGTAGATGGGGGACGTGGGGTTCTTCATAAAACATGATAAACTTATAAATAAGGGGATAGATTATGCGAGGAATTCTCTTGGGTTATGATCATTTTGAACCACCAAATCAATATATTTCCATCCAACAATAGTGCACATCGGTAATATTCCATGATTTCACGAAATAATCAAGCCAGAAAGCAGAGATGGAAAAAGTACTCCACCAATCCATAGAACGACGTAATCAAATTATGCATAAATAAATGTTTATAAAACAAATAGGAGTGACAAGGAAAATTGAACAATTTTGAATAAACAAAAATACAGATATTTACTTGGTTCATGCGACGTCACAAAAACAGGGCACTGTACACAAGCGGGGAAAAAAACTCATGAACGACAAACCAACCAGCCAATGGGGCAAGTTGAAGAAGAAAACTATACCAGATACAAGTAGCTCTCCCTCAGAACAACACAAGCAAGAACTGATAAAAACTGCCGTCTAGCTTACATTCGTGTTGGTTGATGGCATTGTATAACAAACCTCTGTAAGTATAAAAGCTCACTGCTAATCGCAAGGACAGCAAAAATTCAGGATTGGGTATATCTGCTTAATACTGTATCAAGATTGACTAACATAAAGAACTGGAACTAAACCGGCCATTTTCCCATCACTCCCAGGCCGCTTCTTTTTTACCTACAATGATGCAAAGATGCATAAGATGATTTAGAGACTATGTCAGTTTTAAGTGGCTCTAAAAGATGGAATCATAGCTTCCAAAATACTCACATAGAACCATCCATCAACTTCATCTTCAATTTCAACCTCTTCCCCTGCTGTCAAGTTCAACTGCATAGGGAAAATCCCAATATACTCAAAGCAAAGACCATACATTAACAAGAAATATATATGTACAAAAATCACTCTATATTAATTTAGCTTCAGAAATCATCTTACCTCATCATCTCCTCCAGCAGTGAAGTCATAAAGTGCTTTACCAGACCTAGAAGTCTCCGAAGATTTGTCATCATCCATTGAGTAGGACCCAGAACTCATAGCACCGCGCCCAGCTAACGGATTAACAAATGATTCAGATCTCTGCATGTCAGATGACGCATATGATGATGGTTCTTCTCTGATCTGGAAAAGATTAAAATATTGCTTAAAGCATGATCATCAATGAAGGGGTTAAACAGGTCATTTTTAAGTTATTTAACTAACCGGAGATCCTAAGCCCTCGTTTACTGATGATGGACCACTTGCTGAGTTACGGCCAAATCTGCTCACATTGGTAGTCCCTCTGCTTTCCTGTCTCAGCCAAGATAGTCATTAATTAATTTCTTTACTAGAAAAAAAATCAATCTGCTAAAATTTTGCTAATCAAGCATATCTTGACAAAAGTAAATACCATAAATCAGACAATAATTATTTTGCAATTATACCCATATAAAGCACAAAATTATACAAGCAAAACAACAGAATCAGCAAAAAATTATAAAAAAGAAGTGGTTTCACGCAATGATGCCTTAAACTATAATGTATAACAGTAACATTGCATAGATCTAGGTTGCATACTCTTTGCTGAGCAACCCCATAGCCAGATGGACGAGAAGAGAACAATGAAGGATAGCTCATGCCGCCAAAATGGGAAGATATGGATGTTTCAACAGATCCTGTAGATTCGGGAGAAGAAGCTCCAGAAGATCTGGCCTCATCTTCCTGGAAAAAGCGAGAGAGCATTAAGATGCAAAGAATTCATCACATTAATGATATCTGTGTCAGGGATGTGCCATCTTCCATCAATGCATACCTCAGCCTCGTCAGCTTCTAGCAGTGTCTTTGCCCACATATCATCATAAGAAACTGATGCTCTGGACATGATATTTTCCTCTTCAACATCAGGAGCATCCGTTCCAGCACCAGCAAGAAATTCATTAACCTGGAAAGGCATTTAAAACAAGTTCATTATCCACAAAGTTATGGCAAGAGCAACGTGTCATATATGAGAGAAAAGAAAGATGATATATTCCCCTCGTTAAACTAGATACACAGTAAATTTGATTTTACAGCAGCAATTGGTGCACCAATCTTCAACTGGGAGGTATATCTATGAAATGCATAACCACTTCTGCAATCCACTGACGTGTGATATTCTCACGTACACATGCCATGGTAAGCTATTACATCGTGAGACCATCTTGAATGAAAATGAAATCTTCATGATTTTGTATTAAATTTTTATGTCAGCACCATGCTGAGATGGATCTTGCCACAACTTGAGAAATTGGATTGCATGATCCAACTTATTTATATAAATAAGTTCGCTTACAACTCTTCCTTTCATTAATGTCTGGTGCATGCTTAGGAACTCCACCATAGGAGCTTGCAGAAAGACAAAATGGTGTATTCTGTTTTGTGTCAAGAGACAAAATTGGTTTCTCACCCGATCCATAACTGGTGCACTGCTTCCCCACAAGCCATCATCCAGGTTTGCTGCCCAGGCATTAACAAGGTCTGGATCTAGCGTCTGTGGTTCCTTGGGCTTTGGTTTAAGTTCATAAACAAGGTCTGATATCCCTGTTGCTACAGCTGGATCACTCAAACCAGCTGATGCACTAATATTGTGCCTTTTGCGGTATATGTCAATCAGCTTTGAGCTGGAGCAGAAAAATGAACACGAAGTAGTGTTAAATTTGCAGAACAGAGTGATTACAATGAAGATATTCAACAGCAGATACACTACCAGAAATCACCATGCTAAATCTATAATTTAGTCAATCAGACTCACCTTATAGGCCCCAATGGAAGGTATTTTGCTCTTGGAACAAAACAGAACATTGAAACCTGATCAAGAAGCCTCTCATGAGTCTCATAGAGTTTTTTGAGTTCTTCATCACTCCACTCTTGTTTGTTATTATCATGATGGCGCATATCTCTGCATCAGTGAGGAAGCAAATAATTATAAACATAAGAAAGGTCATAGACACTTTAAAACTTACCGGTAGAACAAAAAGCAACATATTTATAATATCCTTACTTGATCAAATCATCTTGTGCTTTATACATTTCATCAAGAATGTTTAACATAGGACTCAGTAAAAAACCGAGACCAGTGCCACTGGCACCTTGGTCTTCTCCATTACTGGTCTGAATTTCTGAGAATTGTGATTGCACTCCTCCAAGTGACAAAGCATGTAAAAATTCGTAAATCTGCAACCGGAAAGGTTCCCCTGACCTAACAGCTATAGTTGTAAGAGCCTGAGCAGCAACAATTCGAACCTAAACATCACAATAAACAAATAGCGGCAACATAAGGAAAAAATTAAAGATCATTCAGATCTGCAAATTTAGGATAGATAGAAATAGTGTCAGAATAACTCTACCTCCCAACTGCCACTAAATGCACACCTCTGAAGCCTAGTTAAAGCACCAGCAAGGGTAGGATTTCGAGAACTAGCAGCAGCAACCATTTTGTCGGCATCTAACATCATCAATGCAGTACCAGGGGGAGTAGTAGATTCCCAAGCATATTCTGATGCAGCATAATTTACATTTTCCCCAAGAAACCATACCTGTGGATGTACTATAGGATTTGTGACATGCAAATTATTAACTTTAAAAGCATGTAAAAATGACCAGAAAGAGGAGAATAAATTCCATACTGCTGCCTGAACAAGTCTTTGCAATGCCAAAGCTGATTTTGGATCTGATGCAGAAACTCTATCTACTGATGTAAGGCCTGCCATATATCCTGGCTGGGGTGGAGGAAGGTCAAGAACAATAGTCACTGCCTCCAAAGCAGTGTGCTTCCCACTTGGTCCAGCACCAATAAGACATGTCTAAAGGCACAAAGAATATTTAAGATAAGAAGGTTCAAACAAAAATAACACATTATGAACATCTTCATATATTGTCTAGGAAAAAAAGAGCTGCATTTATTAATATTTTGATTTAAAATGTGGAATCTATATATTCTTTATTTTATATTGAACACCTCAATTCTTTGGGAGCAGGTGGATGACAAATAAAAAGGTAATGAACGCCTCAGCAGTCAGATATTTTGGATATAAAACCTTGACAACTCAGTGGATTAAAAACATTTTATGATTTGTGCTTAGTATTATATTCCATCAGAATGGAAGAAAGCTGTAAAATATAACAAGTCTTCTCTTTTTCCTTCATCAATACTACCACAGAAATAGGTATCCCAATAAGGGTGACCCTGCAGCTTACAGTAGGTTTCATATATTATCCCATCAAGTCCGTGAAAATGTAAAGTTAGAAACCCGCGTAAATTAATATTTTTTAGAATATAACGAGTCCTCCATATGATCAATTCTTGCAAGGAGCAGTCTTTTCAGTAAACCTATAAATGATTTCTTTTATACACCAACGCAAATGTTACATTTAACAAGGATTAAGGGGTTGCTTAATATGTCCTCCATGCTCTAATCCCTCTGCAGAATAGTATCTACAACTTCGTTCCCCATTGCCTACCCCATGCTATAGAATTTACAATTTGCTATTAGATCCTGTTAATAATCTCAGATTTCTGTCAGTTGTTGTGTTGACACGAAACTGCACTCTTTACCCTGCTGTCATATCTACTTAACAAATACCAATAACTAAGTTACCTTACAACGTGCACTCCAGAATTGCAAGTATAATGGATACAATTTTTAGTTCTTGTTCTTTTGCTCTATAAATTTCTAATACATAAATAACTATTCCTGTAACCTCATTAGGAATTATGTTGTTTTTTCTTAAAATATAATTTATTTGAAAAGGTAGTATTTCTGTCACCTCAAAATGGAATTATGCTGTTTTAAAAAGGAATTTATATGAGTGCACTAAAGTGCTTTTTTGAGCTTGGCTATCAAAATCTCCATTTAGTAATACATATTATCTATTGCAGATACTGACTTTCCAAAACCAGGTTTGATTACTTTCTAATATTTGGTTTGTCCGCTACTCAAATTATTCCCCTCTTTGTCAGATCTTGCTTATTGCAGATGATTTAGCTTCTGTCTTCTACTATAGTTTTGTGCTTTCTGTTTTCTCGTTCCTAGAGGTTCACTTCCTAATTCCAGAATATCAGAAAGTCTAGGTTAGCATTAATGTTGAGTCTTAAAGTTCAGACATTTGCTATTGGTTCTCTATGTTTCTCATACTGCTTTCACAGTCTAAATCCTAGGATCATGACCGTCGGCAGCTTGAAGAAAGGAGCCCCTGCAAATAGCTCACTTACATAAATTTCCTATTATGATATTATACCGTACAAAGCTCTGTAATAGATAAATAAGGAGCAAAAAAAAACTCATGTCTAAAGTCCAAAACCCTACTGCAGTGCATATGTAGTGAATTAAGTGGCAATCTGACTTAGAACATGGAATCTGGCAATCTGCTGATAACCTATTTAGTGTCTTCTCCTTTGGTGAGTGAGATATCTGTCTATGCAAAATTTAGTTCTCATTCTAGTTCAATTACAAAAGGCACTAGTATTTCAATGCAATTGACACCACTAAAAAAATGATTGATGTTGCCATCCCTTAATTTCCTTCTTCTGTACCATGACCATGGACAGTTTATGCAAAGAGAAAAGGAACACAAACGTCAAGGGTTAATGAAAACAGCAAAAGTGGACCTGACATTGAAAAAAGTTATAAAACACAATTCGGTAACTTCCATAGAAGGCTTGCTATGGCCACATGACCATTATTAATCTACAACAGTTCTCATGTCATCTACTTTGCACTTACAAGAGATTGCATATTGTGTCCATATTTGGATGTAAAATATTTAGTCATGGTTGGACGTTGAAATAGAACATACCTTCCATAGAAGTTGTAACACATCAGCATCTATTTTCCCAGGCACTTTGGTTGCAAAAATTCTTGCAATTTCAAGAAGAGTTACTGCCATATCTGGTGTTGCCTGAAATATTAAACATTTCAAAAGAAAACCAAACAGAAATGTCAACGTGGATCTTTTGCAGGGCCTTCACTGCACATAAAACATACCTTAAACCGAGCATGAAGTGTCAGCAAAATGTCATTAAGTAATGCGGACGGCCAAGCCGGATCAGATAGCTCACAAGCAATAATGGATTCTAATTCTTCAAAAGATTCTTGCGGGCTTTGCATCCAAATTAGAGCTTTCATTACCATTGCCCGCACATAGACACATTCACATGCCACAGTTATGCGAACAACTTCCATTAACGAAGCTAACAAGCTTGCAATAGTATCCCTTCCTCCAATTGTTCCATTTGATACAGAGGAAGCCTTTGTTTGACTTGCTATAAAAAGGTTCAAAAGAAGCAGTAATGTCAAACATATTTCGACATATGATTAAGGTGGACGTCACGAAGATAATCACAGAGAAGTTTAAGTCCTGACTGCTAATCTGTTTGTGACAGCAGTATTCAGGTTTTGGTAAGAATAGAAATACGCTCATGAAAGCAGCTCTCAGGTATCAAAAAGAACAGAAATGTAACTTTCTAGTCATTGAGTAGTGCAAAGGCAAATTAACTATTTTATCACCAAATTCAACTATTTTATTTAAAATTGACTCAATGACACTTGTATAAAATTGTCGTTTCTAAAACTGTACCATCTGGCTGGGAGCTTTCATCCATGTCTTGCTCAATTGAGTCAACACTATCTGAGTATGATTGGATATATGCTCCTTCATCAATATCACAACCTAAGGCATATGCTGCAGCTCTGCTTTTTCCCATCTCTTGGACGACTCTAGCAGCAGCATGAAGCACAGGTCTGGAGAAACTTCGGAAGGAACTTTCCAGCCTGTAGAAGTGAAAAAAATAAAGACAAAGAGCAAAACTTGCACATGCCATTGTCCGTCACCAAAGTAGACAGTGAAAAGAAGTGGCCATTAAGGAGTTTCTTGCACAATGGTGATTGAGTCAAAGGTAAAATGAACTATGATCGAATATAAGCTTTGAACCTTCGCATTACAAGTTTAATGAGAGGTTGGGGGCGCCTTGTTTTTGATGATGCCTTTCCCTTGAGAGGTTTTGATGGGACCCCATCCTTTGGTTGTCCATCACTTGCCGGTACAGAAGAGGTATCGGGTAACTTGAGAATTTCCTTTGTCAATCTTATCCAGCCATATGCACGATCCTCAGTCCTAGAACACATGTAAAGATGACAAAAGTTGAAGGCACATTTTAGTTTAAAAGTCAGCTGTTCAATGGAGCTACAAGATTAAAAAGTAATGAACTTTGTCTATGCTGTATGTACCTCTCCGAGTTGTCAACTTTGCCTAATATACATAATAGTGCTTCAAAGCACACTCTTTCACTGGGATCAAGAAGAAGCTGATAGAGAACAGAGTTGAATTGAGCTTTAATATCAGGCCTTTCTGTACATAAAAGCGCATCAAGGCTGTCACATATCTAAAAAATAAATAGATAAAACATGCATGCATTTACAAAGATTCAAATGAGGAAACAAATGCATGGCTAAATATTTAATTCAACACCAGAAATAACAAATGAACTTACCATCTAAGGCACGAGCAATAGATATCATATGACATAATCTAGCAAGAGAGACCCTAGCAAGAACATCGTGTAGATGGAGAACATCCTGCAAAGGGCCTGTTCATGGTAATACTTGCTTTTAGTCAAAAAATCACGAGTTCGCTTAAGCAAGTACAAAGTCAAATCAATGTTACAAAACTCATTGCTTTTGTACCCAAAAATAAATGAATAGCCTAACTTATTGAATTTTTTCTTCTTCTAACAATTGAGTACTCATCACGAGTCACATATTAATGGTTTATTGTCATCAACATGTTATCCCTAAAATTCTCAGTCAGCAACACGAAATTATTGGTCTAGATATTGTCATCAACGCAAAAACTGATATGCTGGCTTCACTCCAATAATAGAACAGAAGCCAATCTTATGATCATCAATCTTCAATCAACAATATGTAAAGCTGCCTTGATCTATGCAATATAACAGAAAGCTGACTGAAAAATAATGAAAAAGAAATACCTCCAGGAAGTACAACTTTTCCTGCATAGAGAGAGGGAGTACAAACTTAGTGAGCATTCAAAACACAAACAAAACCAATTGTGACATCTTTGTGCTACCATGAGATTATTTATCCTTCACAAACTCAAAAGGAGGAAAAGACAAAAAAATGAGCTCATTTAAGTGAAGCACATATAAGCTTTAGAAATGGGAACTAGAATATATATGAGCATTATCTTTGAAAACCATCCAAGCGAGATTATTAACAGGTTCTTGCAGAAAAAAAAAGCAGAAGTTCAGCTATGATTAACTAATCTGTAAAGAAAGGCTTAATAGCCCAATCAATTGCACCCGCTAAGGCAGTTGATGCAATTGATTCAAGGTAGGAAAGGGATTAAACTAAAAAAATAAAAGATATGACAAAAAAGATGGATAATGATATATATAATAAAGAAGAGAATAAACAAGGGCCCTCAACAAATCTGTCGTTTTCGTAAAAATCCCAAAAAAAATACAACAGAGAAGTCCAATTTATACCTAATCAAACAAAACCCAAACTTAATAAAATTACCTAAAACTAATTACAAAATTGCAAATAATTATGAATTAAATACAAACTCTCAATACAAGACTCATAGAATAAAACACTTCATAAGATACACTGCACCAACAATTACACCACATAACTTTGAGAGTGAAAATGAAAATGACCAAAATGACCATAATAATCAAAGGTTTCACATTAGCAAGAAGCAAAAAATATATATCTATAAAAGAACCAACAAGTACAAAGGACATGCACAAACCTAACGCCATGGCCACTGAATAGGGATCCATTGTAGCTAAATCTGAAATGATCGCTAAGGCATGCCTCACAGCCACAGGATCAGAAAAAGAAATCCTGTAGAGGGCAAAGCTAGCAGTCAAAATTATGACCTGATGAATAAGTTAACATGAAAAAGCTAAAATTAGTTTTCCTATATTGTTCATGGTAGGCATCATAGAGGAGAAAAATTATGGTCCACCTATTGGTGGTGAGCAACACTATTACAATATAGAGAATCAGAGATTACAATACACAGAAAAACAACACAGTTCTAATACGAGATACTCACTAAAGCTAATACTCTATCATCCACGATTCTACTCCAAGTACATCAAACCCATAAAAGAAATATGCTAATAATAGGACTAATTCATAATAAGCCAACATAAAAAAGAAACACCCAACCGATCAGTTTAACAAATACCATTTTGTTTCACTTTTGTCTACTCAAAATTTCAGCGAAACCAACTCCAGCTCAAACTGATGAGAGGTGTCATCACGCTAGCCAAAGGCTGAAGTTGCAACATTGACTATGGGTCATCACTATTAGACCACCAATTCCAACAAGTTAAAACCACTAATCAAACATTGGAAATTATCCCCATTTAAATGGCCAAAAAATTGAAGGCCATTCGTAACCTTCGTAAGGAAGTTCACATGCCTAACTGTTAAAATCAATTTAAGACACTCTAAACACTGTGTCCATTGATTGCTAGGTTTTTCATGCCAAACATAGCAAATATTGTGTAGAGCTTCACCTCGCTAAGATGAGGAAACTTCACACAGCATTATTAATGACGGACAATATTCCATTTTTAGTAGTTTCCTAATTATATTAGAAATGTCTAGTTTAAGAGTTTCTAATTACGTTAGAATTTGTTTCTCATTTTAAGTTGACTTCACATTAGTAAGTTTTTTTATTTTAGTTGGAGTCTTATTCAGTTCTTTCCTATTAAAGGATTAAGTCTTGTTTTCCTAGTTTAAGTCTAAGCCTTATTAGTTTGTCCTTGAACTAGAAAAGGGCCTTTTCTCTCTTATAAATATGCGAAGCATTGTAGGCTTTTGACATCATTGATCAATTAAGAAAAATAAAGTTTATGTTCTACTTATCTATCATTTATCTTTCATCTTCGTTGCTGAAGTTGAAGTAAACAATTGGAGAAGGCACAGATTTGTACGATATTTCTCTAGCTATCTCTAGGATAGCATCAGATACCCGTTAAAAGCATGCCCAAATATGCAGCCTAATACAGCCAAATAAAGCCTTTTCAGATGGCAACGATAAATCTAAGAAAATATCTCAAATACAGGGCAACCAACCATACACTTCCACTTAGAAGTTGAACAACAACTGTAACACCATTTAATCTTCATTTCATCTCACACTGAAATTCCATTCATGTGTAATAAAAATTATAAAAGAACCCATGTCCATTGCCCTTGAAATACAAATACATTAGTATCACCCAATTAAGATGAGATAATACTGACACACAAATGGCAAGAAAAATGATTTTGGCTTCCTTCAAAACTGAAGAATGGCTTACCCCTGTATGGCTCGGTGTAGGAATGCTGGATTTCCTGGATCTAGAGGAAGCCTCCTCAGAGCACTAATTGCGGCATATTGCAAGTTGCCTTGGATAATAGACTGCATAAATTAGACAACAGAAATCTTCGCTAACATGCTTTATGGCCTTGAAGTGGACAAGAACAAATTGCTTAATTCAGAGTGCCTTCTCAAATGACATGACTAATTACAACAAGGGTATATGAACAACACATCTTAAAAAGTACAACATTTTGAATCCAAAAAGCTCATAACTAGATGGTTTATGCAAGAGGTCAGATAAGGAGTATCATCACAAAGACATAAATAATAGCAATAATTTGCCACGAGCTAACTGAAAAGTCTAGAATATGAACATATGAATTCACCGTATTTCCAATCACAAAGTGTCCTAAGCATGATGCAATGGACAAGAAAAAAACAATATTCCAAAAAATTCAATTCCCAAAAGAACATTTTCAGTAAAAATTCATTTGAAAAACCAAACAGCAACTTTATTTTAGTTTCTTATGTACCTCTTTTTCACCACCTGGCTTGCCAAAAATGCCCTTCTTTCTTTTCTGTTTGGCATCAGCAACCTGACACCCAAAATTGTTACAAGATCAAATTCATAGCTTGGACAGAGTCAAAGACAAAGAAAACCATTGAATTGCTTCCACTGAAAATTGTTAACCTCAGTATGAGCGCACACCTTCTCAAGAATTTCAAACACTATCTCATATAGCTTGGTTAACACCTCTGGACTGCTTGATGGAGCAAAAGTAAGAGCCTTAAGAGCAGCGAGTCTCCGTGCATGAACTTCAGAAAATGAATGAGACATAAGCTTAAACACATGCAGTTTTCAGCAATAAAAACAATCATTAACCTTCACTATAATATAACCAAGATGAGTATGTTTTAGAAGAGATATGCAGGTGTACATGAACAGAATGACTACCTTCATTATCGGAGTTTGAAGCTTCTGCAGTCAGTTGCGCCACCACGCGAGGGACAACATCTGCTCTCGTGACACCTCCAACAGCATCTATGTCAGCAAGAGCATCCCAGTTAGGAGTTGGTATACCTCCGCCAGCACCCACTCCTTGACCACCACTGTCAGCCAGGATCCTGGCCAAATAATAGTAAACATATCGCAGGACATTTCTATCTTCACACTGCTGATGAAGCTGGAAAAGCACACAAGCAAAACCCCTCAAAACAAATACGTCAAGCCAAAAAGCTTAATAAGTAGATGTACAACATGACCATGCATGCAAGTACTTTCACGGATATCAATTCAACCTCAACGCAAGGTGGTTCAACGAGATTTTGATGGTAGAAAAAAGCAATTTAACAACAAAATACCATAAGAAGAGACGGTGCCAATGAAGGGTCAACCGAATTGTACACTGCAAGTTTGGGGAACACATGATTCACCAGCTGCTTTTGGGAGTTTTTCTGCAAACAACGGTTTCCATGTCAGATCACAAACAGCGATACAAAAAATAGTCCTAGTGCAGTAATTGTTACCTGATCTGATGTTGCAGCCAGTTCGTGAATGCTTCGAGCTAGCTGTGAATATGAAACCGGCTGCAAACACAACAGTAGAAACAACGCAAACTCCGTCATAAATTATGTCTCTACCGCAAAAACCTAAATCACACAAATTAGCAGCCAAATGCAAACAAGCACAACATTTACAACCAATCTGATCCACTGCACTGGCCCGAACTAATTCAAACCACGCAATTGGCCAAAAAATTGCCCTAAAAGACACGAAATTTGGCAAATACTTAAATCGATCCGCAACCTAAAACAGCCGCTGGCCAAAAAACAGAAGAAAACAAGCAATCAAGAAACCCTCTCTCCAATACCTTCTTCTTCTGCTTCTGCGGGATGATATTGGTCCGGACGGGGTTGAGGGCGGCCTTGGCCACGGAGATGGTGTCGTTCTGGATCTGCGCAAGTGCGGCGCGCTTCGATCTCCTCTCCCCTGGAGCGACGGGCTTCCCAAGCGCAGACGGCGGCGCCTGCGACGCAGCGGGCACGCCGGCGGCAGAGGAAGGGTCGGCAGTGATGAGATCCATGAGTGTCTTCCCCGACGAATCCGGGCCGCCCGACGCCATGGCCGGGGCTCGAAGGATCGCCGGAAAACGTCACCGGAGAGAAAAAGCGGTGGAGGTTTTCCGGCGATGGGACGGTTGGAGACGGGGGTCCGTTTAATGACCCGTCTAAGTTGGGGGTAAATGATGGGCCCAAATGTGTCGTGTGAGTTTGAAGGGAGCACTTTTATGGGCCCCGGTAATAATGCACACTAGACAGATTCGAATCTAAGCAACACTTGGTTCAATTTTGATTTTAATTTAATCTACTCCTCTTCTGCTCAAGTGAATCCCGTTTCGCTTTGTATCGGTTAAGTAGGTTTGGCTGGACCAAATGCACCGTCTTCCACTAAAAAAATGTACAAATAAAATAAAAATATAAATATAAATGTGTCGCGAGTAAGGAAAGATATAAGAAAATTTACATGGTTCATTAGGATTCAATTTAAATCTCTAAATTAGTCCACGATAATTTGGTAACCATAAATTTAATATTTTTTCTTTGATTTTTATATTTTACATAAAATAGTGATTTTTTATTACTTCTAAATAAATTTACCTCCGATAGCCTTGACTCTAATACCGTGGTTTGTCTATTTTTTATCTTTCAATCTTCAAAATAACCTCATTACTGCATCCAAAGCGTCTAAAAATGGTGAGGTGACTAGTTTCGTTTCGATCTAAATTTAAGAAAACCTACAAATTATTTTCAGAGTGATAATTAATTAAGTTGGACCATTTTGGGTTAGTTTATGGTAAGTAAATACCAGACCAAACCCGGCGGCATTCACAGGTTTCGTAAAATTTTGGGTGCACCTGGCTACAAGTGGCATGCGGTGTGCAAACTCGAATCTTGGTTGAACAGGTCACACTGTCACGATCACCGATATGACATGCATAAATAGGTCCGATGGACTTTTCTTCTCTGGTAGTGCAGTGGTGACTTTAGGGCACTGGCGACAGCATTCTCGATACCTACGTTGGATGGTGATCGCCTAAATCGATAGGTCTGCTATTGGTGAGGGGTTTAGGGGCGGTTCAACGTTCAATGGAGGTGCCAGCAGGCGGTGACGGTGGTGAAAAGTTTCAGTGGAGCTACTTTTTGGCTAGGCTCTATCACCTTTTTCTGGTGACGACGATGGCTAATGTGGTAGGACTTGACTTGGTTATGTTTGGTGGTGGAAAGTGATTGGAGGTGGTGGTTTGTCCAATAGTGACGATGATTGGTTAGACAGACTCTAACAAGTTGGTCAAATGCTATTGTTGCACTACTTCGATGAGCCTCTTTTGGGTGGTTTTTTGGTGAGGACAAGGTTTTTTAGCAATGAATATTAACTTAGGTTTGTTGGTGATGTTGAAGAGAGTCTATTGGAAGTGTTGGTGTAGCCGGCGGCGGCCTAACTAGACAGAGGTCTACAAGTTGGTAACTTAATATTAACTCTTTTGTTTTGCTGTTTTCCTACGACTTGGGGCTCCTTTGACGATGTCTCTATACTTGAATTTGTCAACAGCTAGGAAAGGAGTACAGTGGTAGTAGTAGCTTGACTGAAGGTGGCTTGGTATAGTTGGACGGTGGCCGAAAATATGCTAATGCAACTATGTTTTTTTCTTGGGTGACACTTCTCTTGTTGCTCTTTCAACGAGGATAGTTCTCGCAGGTGGTGGTCCTCGATTGGGTTATGTTGGGGCCACTCCAATGCCTGCCCTAGTAGGTCAGGGGGTCGTTGGAGGTGCTGTTCTAGCGAGGGGCTCCTCCCCTTCTTTCATTCCTACTACTTCCTTCTCCTCTTTTTTCTTTATCTTATAAGCCCTCCCTTTCTTCGTGTTAATGATGTGGTTTTATAAAACTCTTAGCACTTATGCAATTCTTTAATTAAGACAATTAAATCCTTACTTGCCCAACTTATCTTTTCTCTTATCCTCATTTTCTTTTTTATCCTATTTACGTTTTGGAGTTGTCAAGGCTAAGTTATTGAACACGGGCAAACATGTACATGTTTATGCCCTTCATCTACCGTTACTATTGTGTAAGTTTGGTTAATTTTATCATTATTAACTAATTATCTCTTCAAAGTCTGCACATATATATGTGTAACAAATTATTATAAATGAAAAAATATGATATTTTTATTCCTTGTTATATAATAACTTGATACAATGTGATAATCTGGATCAACAAGCGACAATTAAGAATATAAATGAAAAATTTGGCCAAACTATAAAGTCTCATATGGCCTATATGAACTACAATTTTTATTTTGACCAATTTAATGGGTTACACTACATAAAATCTACAAAGCTAAATTTTAAAAATAAATTATTAGGCTAGCTGTAAAATTTTAAATTAATTTAATATGTATAACTCTTTTATCTTAATTATCGAAATAAATATAATCAGATATTATTTTAAAATACTTTTGAGCAAGTACATTCTTTTTCGAATTTGAAAGCAGCATCAAAATAGAAAGAGAGAGCATGGGCAGGGGCAAAAATTAAAAATTATCAACCTCCAGTTTATATATTCTATTTCTAATATATATAAATTTTTTTATAAGTGACTCATTTAAAAAACTTCAAATTAGAAAAATAACTCGTATAAATTATACATGATGTGCAAGTTGTGAAAGGTCTTTAGAACAGGGCAAGACTTAACAACTAATATTGATTATATTACATGTCATTGTTACAATTTTTTTCTTTCTTTTAGATATTAACATTAGAGGGAAATATGATGAAATAATAAAAAGAAGAACTATTTATAATTCTGCAATAGTTTTCAATTTGAAGCGAGTAATACCTCTCGACATGGGTGAATACTTGAAAAAATAAAAAACAGGGATGATGGTTTATAAAATTTCAGTTGAATTATAAATAGCGTATTTTTTTATCTTTAAATTGTAATATTTTCTTAAGATTATTAATTAATATTTATGATATGTTTACACAAATAATATATAAAACCCCCTCTCCCCGGATATTTCAACCATATATAATATTTTATGTGCATAATTTTAATTCCTAAAAAGTTTTAAATTGCGTAAAAGCTTGCGCACACACGAACATAAAAAAAGAAGTGAGATTTTACAAAATTCAGATTTTTCCATCTCGCAAAAATTAATTAATTAAAAAAGATCAAAATGTCTGAAATGCAAAGCCCAAGTTTGAAAGCATCCGGATTTGAATCCGCCAATAATAACTCGATTCCATCCGCTATTTCGCGTCCACCGATCTGAAACTTCTCGGCCGATCTTTTGGTTAAGGCGGCGGTTCCGAGTGATACGTCTGCAGATCGTGGTGTTTCTTGTTGTCTAGATCGTCGTATTTTATCTTATTGGTGAGGTTTGTGCAAAAAAATTTTTTTATAGTAATATTCTCGTGGAAAAGTAGTGAATTGGCTTGTTGTGGTGATGATATTTTGATGGTTGTATTGCAATCTTTAGGGTTATGATTGCTTTCATAGTGGGGTTCTGTATTTTATTTTATTTTTATATTTGTGAAATGTAGGGTGAAGATGATTTTGTGTTGCGCTCCTTTGTTGTTGGCCGTGAATTCATTGGATTCTGTTATATGACAGCTTTCTCTAATTTCTGTTTAATTTCTTTGGGTGTGTTTTTAAAAAAAAAAATTATAAATATGTGAAAGTTCCAGGAATGGAGATATGGCTGTGTCATAGTAATATAATGAACGAGGACTCATGGTTTGTGCTGTATCGTGGCAAACAGCAGGTTGGCCTGATTTATCAGGGATATGAGGAAATATGCAAAAAAAATTTTTTTGATTGATATGAATAATTTTTTTCAAGATTAAGATGCTTATTTTATTTTATTTTACTTGTTAATGTAAAGGCAAGCAAAAATGACCATTTTACATCAATCAATAGGCATAAAACATACCTCTGATCGGGCACCCCTCCCATTCTTTCATTTCTTTTTGTCAATAGCTGCAAATATTTCAATATTTTCCTTTATTTTCCTAATAGCCTTCCCAATCAAACAGACGAGACGATGCTATCCCATTAAAATATTTTCCATGTATGCATTTGTGTTTAAGTTCTATGTTTAACATGTGAATCCATATGAACCACTTCAAAGCACGCCGTGTTACATTTTTAAGTTGTTTGCTTCAATTGCATAGTGTATTGAACCTTGGTTTTTTTTTCATTTTGGTATGGTTTTGTTGCCGATGACTAATTCTAAATATATAAGTTGTCCTCGATTACCATTAAAAAGTATTTTTTCTTTAAAACTTGATTTTCATTATGTTATGGGTTTTATACTCTGAAGTCTTAACATCCACCCAAATTTGCAAATTTTCTTTATTTATTTATTTTTTAAATATTAATTTTTTTCGTTTTTCTGTGCCTGCAGATGTCTTCCTCAAGGAGGCCAAGGTAATTTTTCATAATTTCCATGTTTGGATGTGGTATCTTTGGGAATTCATTTAAGCTATGTTTAGGTGTATGCTAATTTGATTTTGTCATAAGTAGGTATTCCTACTCTCCATTTCCTGCAAGGGGCAGATCTCTTTCCAGGTCTTCTAGGTCATGTTCAAGGAGTCGTTCTAGGTAAGATGGCACTTGACTAGATTTTCTCCTTGTAGTGTTTTATTCTCACTAGAGGTTCTTTTTTATTAGTGATCTTTTAATTCTTAACAGGAGCAGAGAATCCATCAATGTCGAGAATCCTGGAAACAATTTGTATGTCACAGGGTTGTCCGATAGAATTACTAAGAAGGAAATCGAGAAACACTTCTCGAGTGAGGGAGATGTAAGTGAGCACTTTTTTGGGCAATTTTTATAGTTTCCTTGAATCATTCAATGTGTGAGTTGTCGTACTTTCACATTTCAAACATCTTGCAATTTTCAGCGAACATGCAGTGGTCTTGATATTTAGATTACATATGGGATTGTCATGACCCACGGTTGGTTGTTTATCCAGGTTGTGGATGTCCACCTAGTAGTGGATCCCTGGACTAGAGAATCCCGTGGATTTGGGTTTGTGACCATGGCCTCTGTTGAGGAAGCGGATAGATGCATCAAGTATTTAGATCGATCCATGCTAGAAGATAGAGTGATCACTGTGGAGAAGGTAAAGCTTCTGTTCGTATTCATGTTTATATTAATTTTTGTCCAGATCGGATAGTACTATTACTTGAATAGAGGGATTTTTTTCCATAAATTGTTGATAGCCTCAAGTTGTATGTTCTCGCCTGAAGTGTTTTTGGCAGCAGGTTAGCTGTGAGTAGCAGCCCTTCATCAAACGTGTTACATCAACTTAACAAATCCTCAAATCAAATTCAAGCTACAAATCCAGACTAGTTAACCAAAGGGTTGTATGCCCTGCATTATTTTTTGTAGCTATTGACATGCTATTTTACTTTCTTTAGAGCGATTTTTTCTGGCATATTTATTAAGTGTCATTCATTTAAAAATATGGTTTAATTTTTTATATTTTTCCAACTGCTTTGCAGGCTAAAAGGCGTAGAGGAAGGACACCAACTCCTGGCTGATATCTTGGTGCAAAGACTCTTCGAGGCAAGATTGTCTAGTTTTTAAATGTTTTTTTACAAATTATGTTATTAGCTTGTGATTAATTTGCCTTCTGAGACTGTATTCTCTTGGCTAGTGCGGCGTCGGTCACCTAGTTCCTCTCCCTTTTATAGCAGGAGAAACTACTCTCCCTCCTATTCTTATGATAGGGACCAATCTTACTCTCCGTATGATCAAAGGCGCTACAGATCCCGGTCAAGATCTCAAACAAGGTCAAGGTACAGTAGGTCACCAGTTAGAAGACGGAGAGAAAGATCCTATTCATAGTCAAGATCTCCATCTCCTTACTATTCACAAATGCGCTGTCACGACCGATCTGCTCGAAGTGTTTCTCCTGACTACAGGAGAAGGCGGAGCAGATATTCCAGGTATGTCTCTTGGAGTCCTAGGAAGTACTCTCCGTCAGTCAGGAGGCATCAATCTAGGGATGTTTCTCAAAGTCGTTCCCAAAGCAGGAGCTACTCGGTTAGCCCCAATTTGAAGAGATCAAAATACCGATCTAGGTTGATGTTTAGATCAGCTTCCAGGTCTATATCTTACTTGCGCTGAAGTGCTGCAAGGGAACGTGTACCCTAGTTCAACTTTCTCGAACATTGGACATATTCTGCTATGTTGCAGCAATGTTTGTATCTCTGTTAAGATATTTTGCGAAGTTTGCTTGTGGTTTATGGAAACTTTTTCATGTACTTAAACGTGTCTCGCGACCACTGGTTATTACAGGTACAGACTTTCGTAATTGCTCTTGCTCTTCCATTTGACAATTGTTTTTTTCCAGACATGAGCTTAGTGAATAAACTACCGCGAAATGTAAAGTTCAATTTCTCGTTGACAGATTGACTAGGACTTCCATAACAGCATAAGATTGCATCGGACTTGATACTTTATTCTAAGTAAGGTTAACTCTGCCAAATCTTAATGCCAGTAGGGAATTTATGCTGTTAATAGTATCAGTGAGCCCTACCTGCTGGTTTTTTGTATGTATACCACCTCGCAATCAACACATAAACCCCAAAATTTATGAGACTAAGAGTGGCTAGGAGCCAGTAGAAGTAATCAAGTTGGCCCCTGTTGAGATTGTCTGGAATCCATCCCTGCTTTCCATGCCTTGTGCTAACCTTTGCAACAATGGTCACCAGCAAAGTGCTCAAATAGTTGCCCAACGCGACTGTTGTCAGTGAAAGAGCCGAGGACAAGCTCCTCATGGCATCCGGTGCTTGGTCGTAGAAGAACTCTAATTGGCCGGCAAAGGTGAAGACCTCAGCGGCTCCAATGATGAAGTATTGCGGCACTTGCCAGAATATGGAAATGGGTAGCTGGGTTCTATCATAGTAGTAGTTTTTCTTCACAATGTCCAGCCTTACCAGCTCGAGTATCCCTGCGGCCAACATGGAGAAGATGGAAATGACGAGGCCAATTCCCATGCGCTGGAGCTGGGTGAATCCACGATCATTGCCTGTGTATTTTCTTGCAATAGGTACTAAAATGTTGTTGTAGATTGGAACCCAGACCAGGACACTAATGGTGTCAAAGATGGAGAGGGAAGCTGATGGGATCGTGAAGCTAGTGCCCATATGTGGATCCATGGTTCCTCCTTGGAGGACAAATATGGTGCTCATTTGGCTATAAACACTGGCGAATATAATGCCGGTGGCCCAAATGGGGAGCAGCCGGATTATGGATTTTAGCTCCTCTACCTGTGTCACTGTGCATAGTTTCCATGGGTCTATCATCTTCACATCATCTGTGTCAGTTGGCACGGAAGCTTTGTCAAAGAACCTGCAAACATAAAAATTTTCAAGAATACATGACTTGACCAGGAACAACTTTTAATCAATAATCATCTCAATGCAATTATTCCGCTAATGATGATGATGATCATGACCATGATGAGGTGATATGCATGGTAAAAGATTAAAAGTAGTCAAATGGTAATTGTGATATTTGTTTACTCACTTGAATTGTTCTGTATGATCAAGTTTGCGGCACCCTTCTATGGCAGACTCATTATCAATGCTATCATACAACAAAGTTTCATCATCAGGAACTTTTACCTTCATTTTCCTGCATGATGCAACCAATACCTGTGCAATCCTAGTGAACGGGCTACCACCAGGTTTCTGATGTCTGTATAGAGGAGATCCACAAAAGAAGAACATAACAGCAATGGCCATGGCCACTGCTGGTATCCCAAATCCCCATCCCCACCCAACATTCATTTGTATCCACACCAAGACCGAGGCAGCAATAAGAGCTCCAATGTTGATGGAGAAGTAGAACCAGTTGAAGAAGGCACTTTTCTTCTTCTTTTCTTTCTCATCAGTTTCATCAAACTGGTCTGCTCCAAATGATGATACACATGGTTTGATCCCCCAGTTCCCAAAGCTATCAGATAGAGCGCAACAAAGGCAAGGGAAGTTTGCATCGTTGTGGCATGACACACTCCATTCTCACATGAAGCTTTTAGTCCTGGTGCTGATGCTGTTACTGTCAACAATGTCATACCCTGCAACCAACTCAAAATTTGCCAATGACCATCCTTCAACAGTTAAAGCTTGTATCAAACTGGGCGAGCATAATTAGGTTTACACCGATCAAGCCGTCCGAACCGAGCCGAATAAAAAATTCGGTTCGGTTTTGACTAATTTCGGGTCAGTTTTCAGTAGGGTCAAGATGGATTTTGAGTAGATATTAGAAATTCGGTTCGGACCGATCAAAACCGAACCCGACTGAAA
Organism: Piper betle; assembly: GCA_033002965.1. Classification (NCBI taxonomy): domain Eukaryota; kingdom Viridiplantae; phylum Streptophyta; class Magnoliopsida; order Piperales; family Piperaceae; genus Piper; species Piper betle. The sequence goes on from JAURVB010008939.1 coordinate 28,858, forward strand.
AATTCGATCACATATATAAAAACCCTAAGCTCTTCATCCCTGACTTTCCCCTTCCTCCTCATCTTCCCTAACTTCTCCCCTGCCCGGCTCCCACAATGGTTCTTCCCCGATCCCCATCCCGGTAGCATCTTATGCTCTTCCTCGATTTCCCCAACTCGTCCCTAGACTCTCGGCATTCATCTATGTCTCTACATTTGTGGTTGTTTTAGCATCTGCACATTTGGGTTGGGAACAAATTGGAATTTGATCTGTGTATTAGGGACGGTCTGTGTCTTGCTAGGTATATGTTGGTGAATTTTGATCAGTCAGGAGTGCTTTATTACATATATATATATATATATATATATGTATGCGGGAGGACTTTGATGAGTGGAGGAGAAGTGTCTATGTATTGTTTTCTGTTTTTAATGGGAAAGCTCATGGCGACGATGGGAAAGAGACATGGTTTTTAATTTTCGGTTTCTATAAAAACTGAACCGAACCGACTAAATTTTTGCGGTTGGTTTCTGTTCGGTTTGGACCTTTACATCGGTTCGGTCTGAGGACTGAGTACTGAGTACTGAAGGCTATCGGTTCGATCGGTTCGGTTCGGATAAAAACTAGAGTGACATTGAACCATGAAGTTATTGTTGTTGGGTGGGTATTTACCCCATTTTGTCCATGCTCAAAACAGGAGAGTACCAACATATATTAAAATTAATTCATTTCTTTCCTTCACCACTTAAAACTTGTTGGAGGAAAGCCATGAGAGTTCGAAGAAATAGAGCAAGTAGGCTTGAGGACTTCACTTACAATAACATAGATGATCATGAACATGGCAATGGTGCGGTATCTTCCGAGATAGGCGTCTGCCAGAAATGCTCCAAGCAATGGTGTGACATAGCAAGTTCCGGACCAGTTGGTAACATTGTTAGCTGCTACAGTGTTGGGCTGGTGGAGTCTGAGCTTCATGTACAGAATCAAATTTGTGCTCATTCCGTAGTATGCCAACCTTTCACAGCACTCATTTCCTGACAAAAAAACAGTACTAGAAGGTAAAAGATCATTACCAACATGATTGCCTATCAACACAAACATATTACCAAGGATAAATGGTATAGTCTTTGTATTTCCAGTTTTCTTCCTGTGGGCAAGGTGATTATGCCTGTCAACCGTGCCATCCTTGGTGTAGTCCTCATCCATGGCCGTGCAGGCTTCCTTGGTCTAGTCTTAACTCCTATGTTTCTTCCACTACAGCTGCAAGTAAGAAATGTTTTTACATCAGCAACTAGAGGAGGGCAACTGTGCATGCAACTAAGATTCAAACAAAAAGCTAAGATTAGAACATATAGAAATGTTTTTACATCAGCAACTAGAGGAGGGCAACTGTGCATGCAACTAAGATTCAAACAAAAAGCTAAGATTAGAACATATATAGGAGAGTATTGTGGTCTTGCACCACCTTCTATCAATAATATGGTGGCTAGAGCATGAAGAATATATGAACAGCAAAGGAGCAGCGTTTGTTTGCTATTTATTACTCGAGTGAAGAAGACTTTGGGTTTTGCAATTACCCCGGCTCAAGGAACTACGCAAATAAAGAGAGATGGCCAGCTCCATGCACTAATGAATGCCCCAGAATGAATACACACGATAGAACTTGCCCAATTCATTGATAATAAAGAAGTCAACTTCTATATCTTCATTTTTGTCAATTCTTGATATTGTTCCTCTTTCCAAAGTCAAGGGTGTTTAGAGTTGCATTTGATCCTTTAATTAGTGATTCAGAATTCATGCCATCAAGAAGACTCTCGATAATGATAACCCTTTAACTTTTACCCTCAACTTGGCACACATTCTTAGGACTGTTCCACAACCAGCTGCAGGCTTTCTGCAACCAATGATCCTAATCGAAGCACTGATTTATTATGACTTGTTGATATTGGGTTTCCCAAAAGGCCAAAAGCCATATGCCATAAATTTGTCGAGAATACCGACGAGAAGGATCATGACCAGCCATTTCAAATACAACTGGCCGGCTTTTGTCACAATGGTTCTTCATGGATTGATTTTTAATGTTGGATTCACTGCAACTATAATAGCGCACTATCTATTAAATTTGACACGATTTTTTCTGAACTATAAATGAATATACATAGTTTCAGTTTAAATTTAAATCTATATCATTTATCATACCGAATTTATAATTAGTATAGGATATATTTAATTCAGCCGGTTGAATCAGATTCAATTAAATTTAGCTATAAAAGTATTTTATTAGACCTTAAAAATATTGGTATAAATTTCTAGCAATTTCTTTCTAATATGGATTTGGTTGGATTGTGAGAAAGAAAAAAAATTGTGAAAATGTATTTTTCTTACACTTTTACTCATTCAGTTTGCAAAAAATGTGAGAAAAGTAAATATTTTTTTATCAGTGATAGAAAAACCTTTATAATTATTTTCCCACAAAAAATGTAAGAAAATACAAGAAATTGAGAATGATGTTACATAATTTTTTTTGTAACTAAATAGGTGAGAGAAAACTAAGTAAGATGTTGTGTGATGCATAACTTATATTATACATAAACTTTAATTTTATAAAGAAACTCTTGTTGAATAATGAGATATACCATATAATAATCTAATATTTTAGATATACAGTTAAAACAATTTACTCTTGTTAATTAATTTTGACTTTAAAAGGTAGATTTTAATTTAATGAAAAGATAAAATATAATTATTTGATTTATTTTTTTAATTTTTAATTTTATTATATTTTAATTGATTAAATTTTCTACTTTTAATCAGAGACCATTACTGAATTCCCTTTTTATTAATAAAAGTTGATAATAGGAACTATTTACTCTTTCTCACATCTATTTTCTTTTATTTTCTAACTGTCCAAACAGACTCAAAGAGATGGAGGAAAAATATTTAACAATAAGCTTAATATATGTAGAATTAATTAATGAAGTTAGGCTATTGTTTACTGCTTCAACTTAGTGAACAAACGATGAACTTTTGCCTTACAAACCTACTGAATTTTCCTTCTTTTACCCTCGTTTAATGGGAAAAATACAAATGACCATTTTGATTATCCTATTCTAAAGGAGCAAGTGATTTTGCTTTGCAAAATGGCAAACCTGTACAAGATGGAATATAGGCATCAATTGAAAGGATTAGAAAATCAAACTCACATTTGGATTATTTTTAGTTTTGCAAACCTACAAGCTTCCTAGTTCACCATTTTCTACTCTTACATATCAATAAAAAACCCAGGACCCAATTATAGTCCAAGTGATTAATTTAATAACTAATCAGTGTATTAGTTAGCAATATTGTAGATAATATTTTTATATCGTACATGAGCTTACTATCGTGGTGTTTATAGGTGCATGACAAGATGTGGGATAGAGATGCAAGAACTGCAGCTTCCAACAACAAAAGCTGAACAACTCAGTTTGGAGAGAAAAAAACAATTCTCTGTTCGGAAAAATAAATCTTCATTACAAAGCAAAGATACCAATCAATCAAGAATGGACGCATCTCAATACATTCCTACAGAGAGACCCATGATTTTCACTCACCGGACACAAGAGCACTCCAGGTTGGAGATGACTTAGAAACCTGCTTTCGTTGTCCTTGGATTAGTTGTTAGCAACTTAGCATCAACAGATTAATAAAGCTTTGAATTTTTTGATAGGAGTTTCACAACAAATTCCAATATGTGCAGGGACAAGCATTAATTGAAGTTTTCATGATGAGAGTGGCCAACTGTAGTTGACAAGAAGAAATCAAACCATTAATTAGCAAATGTAATACGTCTCGGCCTTCGACTAAGTAAGATGGATCCTTTAAGCTTCTTCTTTATGTAAAATCCAAGAAAACTGTGAGTTTCTGGAGAATGTTTCTGCCCAATTGACCTTCTTAGTTAAGAATATTCACCTAACATGGAAAAGTGACACTCCACCCGGGAGAATTGAACCCACTATATTTAAGTGATCAAGCTTCTACAAGCAACAAGAACAACACCTACGCAATCAATCTCTCCTGGAACTTAGAAGGAAGACAAGATCTGATACCAAAAAGATGGGTACTTGGAACCAAGCGCTAACTGTGCTTGTGCTCTGCTTGGCTCTTAGTCTTACCTCCACTGTTGAATGCAGGATCAGACACTACAAGTTTAATGTAAGCTATGCTCGACTAAACTTCATCATTAGTTAACATGCGGCATCATTTTTATCTATTTAATCCTAAACGATGAGAAATGAAATATCCAATCCAAATCCAATGCATGAATTACACTAACCTCTATATAAATTATAGATTTTTATATTTTTATTTAGCTTCATCATACATTGCACGTTTTGCAAGCATCCTTCTAGTTTTCACTTTCGGCTTGCTAATGGGCTTAAAATGTGGAGCAGATTGTACAGAGGAACACAACTCGGCTATGTTCATCCAAGCCCTATTGTCACGGTGAACGGGAAGTTCCCCGGACCAACAATCTATGCAAGGGAGGGTGACACCGTTCTGGTTAAGGTTGTCAACCATGTCAAATACAACGTTACCATTCACTGGTGAGACAATTCTACTATCTTACATATCAGAATGAAATGTGGGTGATTAACATACGTTACCAGATTGTTAAATGTACATTCGAATGTTGTGATAATTAAAATAGGCACGGAGTTAGACAGCTAAGGACGGGGTGGGCAGACGGGCCGGCCTACATCACACAGTGCCCAATCCAGCACAAGCAAAGTTATGTCTACAACTTCACCTTAACAGGGCAAAGGGGCACCCTTTGGTGGCATGCCCACGTCCTTTGGTTGAGAGCTACTGTCCATGGTGCGCTTGTCATCCTCCCCAAGCTCCAAGTCCCCTACGTTCCCTACCCCTTCCCCACCCCCGATAAAGAAGAAATCATCATCTTGGGTACTACCATGATTATTGTTATTCACAAACTTAAATGAATTAGTCCTGCAGACTCGTTACTATCAGTATTTAAGCTCTTGTATTGATGCAGGTGAATGGTGGAAGTCGGATGTTGAAGCAGTGATAAACCAGGCCATGAAAACTGGTCTGGCTCCGAATGTCTCAGATGCCCACACCATCAATGGCTACCCTGGCCCTCTCTCAAGCAATCCCAATTGCACCTTACAAAGTATTATTATCTAAACATTATCTACTTATTGTAGCACCATAACAAATATATGCACTTCTACGTACTTAAGATCATATATACACACACATAATGATATTTAAGTATTTGTATGTACTTTGATTATACTAAGTTGGAATTAACATATAAATAACGTATATTAATAGTAATACGTCAATGACGAATTATGCTTAATTAGTCAGAGATGATAAAAGTAACACGGTGCAAAAATGGAATGTTAATGCAGAGGGATACCAACTCAAGGTAGACAGCGGGAAGACATACCTTCTCCGGCTCATCAACGCTGCACTCAATGAAGAACTCTTCTTCAAGGTCTCCGGCCACCGCCTCACCGTGGTCGAGGTGGACGCCACCTACTCCAAGCCCTTCACCACCGACACCCTCCTCATCACTCCCGGCCAGACCACCAACGTCCTCCTCACCGCCGACCAACCCGACTCCAGCCGCTACCTTCTCGCCGCCTCCACCTTCATGGACTCCCCCATCGCCGTCGACAACCTCACCGCCTCCGCCTTCCTCACCTACTCGGGTACTCCTCTCCCCGACGCCGCCTCCGCCGCCATCTCCTTCTCCCGACCTCCGCCGATCAACGCCACGCCTGTGGCGACGAGCTTCACGTCGGCGCTGCGGAGCCTGAACTCCAAGCAGTACCCGGCGGCGGTGCCCTGGGGACTGTCGACCACTCCCTCCTCTTCACGGTGGGGTTGGGCATCAACCCCTGCTCCACCTGCAACAACGGCAGCCGCGTCGTGGCCGCCATCAACAACGTGAGCTTCGTCATGCCGACCACCGCCATGCTGCAGGCTCATTTCTTCAACATCTCCGACGTCTTCTCCGACGACTTCCCGGGGAACCCGCCGACGGCCTTCGACTACACCGGCGCCGGACTACCGAAGAACCTCGGGACGACGAGGGGGACGAGGGTGTACCGGCTGGCGTACAACTCGACGGTGCAGCTGGTGTTGCAGGACACGGGGTTTATTGCACCGGAGAACCATCCCCTGCACTTGCATGGGTTCAACTTCTTCGCCGTCGGGAGGGGTCTGGGAAACTACAACGCCACCGCCGACCAGGCCGGGTTCAACCTGGTGGATCCGGTAGAGAGGAACACCATTAGCGTGCCCTCCGGCGGCTGGGCAGCTATCAGATTCCGGGCTGATAATCCAGGCGATATATATATTCATTCATCTTCACCGTTACTATATATTTAGTAATTACTAATTAATTAATAAATTTATTTATTTATTTGTTATTATTATTATTATGGATGGGCAATAAATACGCCAAATTAAAATAGTTTTTTTATTAACATTATTAAGGGTGAATTAAATAGACATTTCGATTACTTTGTCCTGGTAGATATAATCATGGAACTGTGATCAAATTATAAACCAACAATAACTAATCTTTGCTTTTCAATACAGCTCCATTAACAATTTATACTTTTGTATTACATTTTAGTGTTCATAAATCATATAAACTACCCCCAAAAAAATGTCGAAACTTCGTCATGTTAATATCAGCCCTATTCATGGTTTGACTTAAAAATTGATTAAGATAATGTTTTTACTCCCGTAGAAATGAGTCGTTTATAAAGTAATTATTATTCTTAGACCACGTTTGTTTGAATTGTGCAGGAGTCTGGTTTTTACATTGTCATCTAGAAATTCATACAACATGGGGGTTGAAGATGGCATTCGTGGTGGACAATGGCAAGGGACCAAATGAATCGCTGTTGCCACCTCCTTCTGATCTTCCAAAGTGCTGAGGCCGACATGTATGCACCACCAAGAGGAAGTCCAAACAAATTAATCAAGCATGTTGGAAGCTCTAAGTTTTTCTTTTTCCCAATTAAATGTTGTGTTAGAAACCAGGTGAGCGACAAATAACGATTTGATTAGTTTATGAGCAACATGGATCGAAGTATTGATCTTTTTCCAATAATGTGATGGCAATTTGTGATCATGAATAATATTTATTCGAACATGTTTTCTTGCATTCTAATGGAAAAATAGTCATGGGATTCTGAAACATAAACCTAAAATATATAATCGAAGGAATTTTTGAATGATTAGAGCCTTATAATGCAATTTTTTTAAAATAAAATGAGGGTAGATAATAATTAGTTATGATTAAAAGGGAGAAGATAAATTTCAACTTTTTATGAGCAGTATTATTGTAGTCATATATTAATGAAAAATAATCAGTTGTATGACCAATAAGTAATTGAATCTGTATGGGTGATAACACCCATTTATTACTAAAATTTATAAATTGCAATTAAATATATTTAATGAACATTGATTTGATTGTTTGTGATTGGGTCTTAAACTTATCAGATTATTACTTTACATTAATGCACTTTTTTCTTAATTACTACCAAGTAGGAAAGATATTGCACAACCATTATAATTAGAGATAGATTCTAATTTAATTAATGATTAATTCTTAAAGGAGCTAAATGAGTTGCTCAAACTCGACTCGAGATCAAATAAATTTTGATCATAAGTACTCGAGATCGACTTGAACTCAAATATCGAATACACTTAAACGGTCAATTTTTTATAAACTTGAAGCAAGCTCGACTTGATTAGGCTCAAATTCAACTTGAATCAAACTCGAAATGAACTCAAAATTAGCTCTTAAATTGAGCCATTATATATAAAGTAGAATCATAACGACGTGGAATTATCCATGCTAGATAAAAATAAATAAATATCATTTACCTAAAGGAGATTAGAAGCTAGTTCTTAAATTGTGCCATCATACAAAGATACAGAAAGAACCAAGAGGGGTTCACGACTAGCAGTGAATGATAAGGCACGAGGAGAACTAGACAAACGTACCTACATACACAGTCCTGACATCCTCTGTACAACATCATCATGGGACTCACATGGGATTGGAACAATTGGTTATTTAATCCCGGCAATTCTGAAAACGACTGTGATTATCCACGTGAGATAAAGAAAAACAAATATTGTTTACCCTTCTGTGTCACAAGTCACAAAGAAAACTACTATAACTGGCTTGTTTCTTCAGAAATTGAAGGAAGAGCTTCTCTTGTAAGCAGCCGTCGAATTCATCTACCATCCTGAGAAATATTTATGCAAGGTAGGATATATAACTAATCTGTCTTTTGACGGCTGGTTCGGCACTTGTTATTACTATAATGTACAAGGTTAAGAAAATGGAACATGCTTTTGTGGTTCACAGATTCTTACAAAGGCATTTGAAGGAGGAGCAAGCGAATATGCACGAGAGGGTTTACCTCGAGTTATCGTCACACCGTGTCTTCATGTGGAAATGACAAAGATTGATGCCGAGTTCCAGAAAGTGCATAACAATGTTCCCCTGGTTACCAAAATCAGAGAGCATGTACGCAGGAAGTGTGCGGAGTTCTTGCTAGCTCTGCTCAAACAGCGAGAAGCTTGATGATCATAAACAAATCTATACATGTTGCCGCCTTTGTGTCATTTATGTTTTACATGCATATATATCGATTCCTCAATAACTGGTTCAATGCTATGAATTGTTTATTGATGTATGTTAAATGTTCAATGCCATGTGAAAAACATTGATCTTGGATATTTTACCAGGACCTCACATGCAGCAAAATAAAACCGAGTTGCAAGCATAGTTCATTCCTATGATAAATAATCACACAGCACAGGATGACAAGCACGGATTATTTCATATTTAAGCACCGGTCCAAATGATCGATCCTTTCAAGAACAGTATCTCTAGGAAAGGAACAAAAAAGGCCGCACCACTCACCAACGAAAGAGAAAACAATAAAACAAAGGAACTGCAAGTCGAGCACAACCATCCAAGAAGACTCAGAGTTCAGACTGCCCAAGAAGAGTGAGGAGGAAGGCCTTGTAATCCCCGTGAGTGTCCTTGGCCACAGCATGGCTGAGACTCACATTGTTCCTCTTGTTGTACTCTTCTTTGATCGCCTCCAAATCTCTCTCAGCTCTTGTGACGATCACCCTCGTCAAAGCATCTTCATCCGTCCCAACCTTGTTAATGGCATTCCTCAGAACCTGACATATGTGCTCACACATTCCAGTAAGATGCCATTTTATCTCAGTACAAGTGAGCTCACAAATGCAAGCTTTTCTCGCAACTCTTATTGTCTATCAATCGCAAATGTAAGCAGCGTAATATGTAACAAAATGGATTAACATACATTCGGATGAATCCCAATAAGATATCATTAAAAGTAATTAAAAAATGCAAGAATATTCTAGCAGCCCCTTTTGATCCATCATAGCAAATGCTCAACATTATTGTGATATGTAACTTTAGATTAACATGCATTCTGATATATCTCAATAAGATGTCATTACAAGTAATCACAAATGCAAGCTCTTCTCGCAACCTTTCAGACCTATCATAACAAATGCCCAGCATTGTGAAGTCTTTACATGGATTAACACACACTTCAATGTTCACAATTTACATATCCATCACCTGCTCACACCTAGTTCCTAGTTAGTAATGTTTAATGTTCATACCTATCCGAAGTGATGTATCAAAGCTCACCTTCTCAAAGTACTTTTGTGGGCAGCTGATGCATCGGATCTGCAGCACGCAGCAATGGCAGAATTCATCACCATGATCACTACCCGTCAACCCCTGCTCATCAAGCAGTCAGTCAGAACCAAAGTCGTTTGCCCAAACACCTGTTTGATCAACATGGGAATGCAGCTTTGCTATACACAAACCTTGGTGATGGAAGATCCATACTCATCCTTGCAGCAGTTGAATGTGGCGTTGAGCTGAGCCTTGCTTCTGGTGCCGATGATCCTTACGATCTCCTCATGCCCAAATGCCTTCCCTTCAATGGCTTCTCGGAGGATTGCAGCACTCCGAATGAGCTAACCGCAGGTTCACCTCATCACCATCATACCTTTGCGTACCTACCAGCGCCACCAGTAGCTGCTCAAGATATATACGAATACGGAGTACAACTCGATGAGATCACCATATAAAAATCAACACCGATCAAAGAAAGACAAGATTTTGGGAGGCAAAAAGCTAATAGCAATAGGTGTTGGTTACCTTGCGGACATCCCCTTTGTTATGAGAGGCGACATCTTCCTCCAGAGAGTGCTTGTAGCGAAGTTGGTAGGCATGTTTTGCTGCTAGGAGCTCAGAAGGAGATGTGGCGCAGGCTATCTCCACAACGACCCGATTGTGAGGGAGCGGTGTTTTGATTGCTGTGTGAGCCAAGATCGCATCCCTCTCGACCGGATCAAAGATCCATCGGTACACCGCCCTCTGCGGATTAAGACGAGCATATTGACTTTTTGCATCAGAATTTGATGAACATGTATGCTCATGGAAGAGATTGAATATGGTTTGGTCTACCTCAAAATCACCGGAGATTTCAGATTCTAGGCGCTTGATGAGGTCCTCCTGGTACAGCTCTTCATAAGCTGCTCTGATGAGCTTCCTCTGAACTGCATCTCTGTGGCCAAGTATTGAGATGATAGTCTTCTCATTAGTTCCCCAACCTGATAGACCACGGATATTTATAGGCTTCAAAGATGATGGTGATGAAAAGAAGCATTGCATGTAATGAAAAATCCATTCACAAGAGCTGATAAAAAAATCAAAAACAGGGTAAGAGCAAGTAGTGATGAAAATGTTGGAGATCAATTGAACCTTTAAATGCTTTCCAAAGACTCTCGGCATCTTCGACAGGTGATGGAGGCGGCTTGGGGACAGTCAGTGTGGCCATCTTTCCAAGTTGCAGAACAAAGACGGAGACAAGGAATGGGTTGTGTTTGGTTTGGGCTATATATATATCTTTGATTCATTTGTCATCTCAAAAACGTAAAATATTAAAAAATAAAATAAAAAATTTACTTTAATTAATACCTGTATTAAATCTGATATATATTAATATATATTAAATTTAATATTATATATTATACAATTAAATTAAACTTGAGCTAAGATACAAGTTAAGTTTGAATTGAATTTGAATTATCATTGAATTAAGCAAGCCGAACATTTTCTTTTTTATACTCCACTTGTAAAATTCGAGTTTGAATTCAAATATTTACATATCAAAAGTTTAAATTTTAAGTTAAATTGAATCAAAACTAAATATAAAGTACTCACAAGTTAAACTCGTTTAATTAACCACTTTAATAACTCTTATTAAATAAGGATATGTGTCATAGTAAATTGATATCTTAAAAATATATTCTAAATTTCAAAGATAGATTTTAGTTAAATAAGAAAATAAACTAAAATAATGTGATTTATTTTTTATTTTATTATATTTTGTTCAATTGAATCTCCTGTCTTTCACTGAGAGTAACTTTTAATTTTCCTTTTAATATAAGAGTAGGTATTCTGGGTCAGCTACATGAATGCATACCAACATGAGCAGGCATACACTGATGTCCCGATAACATGGGGCAAAAAAATCATAATTGATAATATTTTGCCTCTCCAAGCATAAACAGACATTGTACACCCCTTTCTCATAAATATATAACTGAGAGGCCCTAAATGAGCCAACAATCACCGAGCCCCGGAAATATCATGAATAAGACTAAATAAACGATTCCAGAAATCACGAGAGTTGGAGTTGTCTTCTCAGATTGTACCCAGGCATGCTAACTCGGCTCCGCCGGTGGCTGCCTGAAATATGGTTGGGCCGGCCCAGCCTGGGACATTAGAAAAAAATTATTTCTTAAAGATTAAAAGTTAAGTGGCATGGGCGATGGGGATGTATAAATAAAAATAGCAGACAATATGTAGAGAGGCAGTAAGGAGATGGTGTGTTGCTTCCCTAGGGTGAATTATTGATGTTTGCTGACATCCAAAACCACTATCTTTTTCCCGGCTTTCTCATCAACGTTACATGCTGAAATACCGACAAATGTCACCAGAATAAAAAAATTGTTGGAAATCCTTTATTCATAATTAAAACTTTAAATCTTATTAGCTTAAAAAATTATTATATAAACGTGATCCATGTCGTTATTTAATGAGTCAATTATATTTAAGGTAGGCAAAATTGAAAAAAAAATTAATAGTGTACATTGTATTACTCGGTTACCATAACCAAACTTGTCCATTATTTTAGGATAGGGTTGCTTCTCAGTCAAATTTAGTCAGGTATTGACTAAAATAAAATTATTATTTAGACTAAATTTATAAATTAAACTTAATTATTTATCATGAAGGCAAAACTAAACTCAATTAAGACAAAACCAAATTCCTCCATTTATTTAACGGTACCCATTTAACTATTTAAATTATTTGTTTGGAAAAAAAATTAAATAAAATAATAATAATACATGTTTTATTATGAGTTTAAGTTAAAAAATATTTTAAAAATATAAATAGTATATTTGATAATTTTATTATTAAATATTAATTTTAAAACTCAATAACATATTAATTTTTATAATTAAAATTATAATATAAGAATCGATTATCGGATACCTATTATTCTATTACCAAACCCACTCATTTAGAACTTGATAAACATGACTCTCAAACCGACTTATAATATTAATTATCTAAAATCTTACTGTTAAGATTTGGTCGGATCCGATACTTTCTGATGAACGGTGAAGAGTAACGCGGCACCATTGTTTTTAAACGAGAGGAGAGAGCGATCATTCAAACCTTGTCCAACGAGCCAATCGAACGAAAGGTGAGGCCAATCCACTCACATGATAATGGGAGTGGTTGTGCTCTAATTTATAACTAACCATATACACATTCAATGAATAATATATACGCTTCGTAGCACCGGCTAGGCCTTGACAGGAATATCGGGAATTGTCTTTGATAAATAAAATTTGTCCGGGGTTCTACTGATTTGTGGGATCCCCGCACTCCCACCTTCCATATTGTCGAACTTCGTCTTCTTCCCCATCAATCTCCATTGCCCATTGCCCATTGTTACCAGTCATACCAACTCGGACGTCGACTTGAACAAGGTTGAAGCCATAAACCTCAAGAATCTGACGTTATCAGATCACATTACAACGCTATGATATGAAATGCATTTATAGGAGAACCAGATTCAAACAACATCGTGTTACTTCTTATGCCATAAATCATAAATAAAATCGCGTTGAAAAAATCCATAAAAATGAAGTGGAAATAGACTGAAATAGATTATACTTTTCGTGTACACTGATGTACTTGACAACTAAAATTACAAAGAAAGTTGCAGATTCGATGACAACGGAATAAGTTCCAAAACTAATAAAAAGAGAAGCTATTTATTTCTAAGCATGATGTTTGCCAAATTAGCCTGAAAGTGCTTTTTGAAATTATTCCAGCCACAACAGTGGCCACAGGAAGGAAGAGCAGTATGGGACTTTAGGGCAAACTAGTTCTGGAAGCCTCATCCTGATTCGCCTTTTAAGCGGTGGCATAAACACCAGATTGGACCATGTCAATTCTTCAGAAATGCATGGCCTTTTTAAGCACTTGCTCCCAGAAGCAACAGCCCTCTTAATAGGGCGAGACTGTCATATATCACTTAGTTCTCCTTCAACATTTTGGACAGAGGGTAACATGCTAGCTGGATGACGAGGCTAAATGGAGAAACGACGCTCCCTTTGGATAATACATTCTATATAGTTGTGCCATACAATTAGAAAACAAGAACTCGTTAACAATGCCATCTCTCAGGGACACTGATTGACATCTAAACAAACAAAAAGATACGCAGGCCTGCACTGGATGACCAACCTGAGAAAAATCAGGGAAACCACAAAACTTCGAGGTTAAATCCACCAACAAAATAAAGAATCCTACCATGGGCCCTCCTCGTGAGCTCACAGGAAACCTCACCTGTGGTAGCTTCCCTGTGATCAGAATCTTTCCCCACTTGCACAATACAAACATGATGGGATAAATGAGTCCAATTGTTAAACATTGATATTTGCCATAGACATGGAGCATCTTTCTTTGTGCAACTAATCAATGGTGGAACTACAGTAAAGGATAGAGTGGAACTACCGACTCAGGGTAAAGGATAAAGTGGAACTACCGACTCGGGGTAATCTGCCCTGCGACCAGCTAGAGAATAGTACGCAAGTATCTGAGCCGGCTGTTCAACTCCCATTTCTACAGGCCTATCAAACTTATCATAGGCAACAGCTTTTGTTGGAGGAATAAATTCAATGTTCCAGTGCGGGCGTACCATCTCATACAGGTCACTCCCTGTTGGAGATGCCTTGTAACCCTGCACCCATATGTATCTCAGTGAAGCCAATCTTAGCACTCCACGAGCCAAAGCCTGCTCACTAAAGCAGCAACCTCTAATTTCCAGTTTCTGAAGTCGAGGACAACCTCTTGAGAACTCCAAAAAGCCATTGTCTGTCTCACCAACATAACCCAAAAGCACCCAACGAACATTGGTGCCATACATTCCAATATAAGATAGTCCTAAATCCGATAGACCCCCAGGTCGCAGATAAAGTGCAAATCTCCGAAGTTTTTGACATCCCATCAATAAGGCCCGTACGCCATTGTCTATAGGCAACTCAGTTATTCTTTCCTCCTTGTCCAGCAAAACTAAGCGAAAATCACAAAGGTTTTTACTGTGAGTACCTATGCATTCCAAACCAGCATTAGTGATATCTGAAACATAAACAGCCAAATATTCCAGTAATGGGCAGCCTATTGCCAGAGCCGAGAGACCTCTTTGAGAGACAACACCTTGCTCATCTTCCATTCCCTGCTCATCCTCTCCTCGCTCTATCCTGAGCCTCTTCAGCTTCTTACAGTTATGGGAAATGACTTCCAGCCCACTATCTCCAATCACATTTCTCACCTATAAGAAACAAGCCTCCAACTTTAGTATAGGAAGTGTTAAAAATAAATTAGTAGGTTAATAAGAGCAGATGGTTAAACAATGTTTGAATAGCACACCTCCAGAACTTCTAAATTTGGGCACCGCTGAATAAGCTGGCAGTGGTCTTCTGTATCCAAAAATGTGTACTGTAGATCCAACTTTTTCAACGAAGCAGCAAAGGGGAAGATTATGGGCATCTCATTCTCCCCCATAAAACTAAGACCCAAGCGACACAATTTAGGCGGAAACTTTAGCGTTAAGTAGCTGTTGGCATCTACAGCTTGATCATTAAATGAGCCACCACAAAACTCTTCTAAAGCACATGCAGCACGAAAAAGCCAGCCAAATTCTTAATCTCACAATCACTAATTTTAAGTGACATTAAAGAGGAGCAGTTTTTTACAAGCAGTTCCAGGTCTTCTATGCTAATGCATTTTAGCTCGGTCATATAGAAGTTTAAAGACTCAAGAACACTATTATTTATGGCAAGCTCATGCAACCAATTGCCATCTTTCTCCAAGACGCTACTCTCCTCCAAAAAAGAGTTTTTAGACACCTGAGAGAAAAACAGCCATAAAAGAAATCAGCTTACTTCATCGAAGCAATGCAATATCATGAAAACTTATTAGCAATGAAAATGACGACCTCAAAAGCAGTCATCACTTCGTATTAAAAAACATCACGCAAGGAACAATATTGACAGAAAAGTATGTGAAATGCATAGCTTCGATTGCTTCTCTAGAAGAAGGAAGAGTAAACCAGCTATTGTTTCTACCAAGTATAAGCACTAACAAGATAGATAAAAATCAGAACTGAACAACATGAACATAAGACTAGCATGGTAGAGACTATGACATCTACAGATGCTATTTAAACCATGTATGTTTAAAGACAAACAACAGCTGCATCATATTAATCATAAGACCCAACTTCCTTTAAAGACAAGACTTTTATTACTTGTTATTAATCATCAACATAAGTACTGCCCCTGAACATGACAGCTATACAGCTAAATTCAAACACTTAACAACTCAGAAATATCAGAAGCCTTGGAGGCTGCTCCGGTATCAAAAGATGTTTGATCCAGCACACTCCACTGAAAAATGGAAGATCAAAATGAAAGCACGGAACAAAAACCACCCTGGGTCAGCAACATCACAGGCACTGGAAAAGCACCCCAAAAAAAGGTAATCATCATTAAAAAAATGTAATTAAAACAAAGGTGAAGTATTTACTTGCAGGATCGAGCTACCGAGAGCAGGCCATCGGTGGAGAACTCTGAACACTTATCAAGCTTCAAGGCCAGTAGCATGTGACCACGGGTGCGTGCCAGCAGATCAAGATCTATATCCGTGACTATCATCCGACGGAAATGCAACGACTTGAGGCAATCAAAACCCTCAGAGATTTCACGAACCCAAGGGCCAACGTACCCACCCCAATCCTCCGAGATGAGGTTGAACATGGCGGCCCGGGGCTTGCCTTTGAGCTTCAACGACTCAAGGCGTGGGAACCGCCTGCTCAGACGACTCGGGGTGGTGCTGTAGCAGAGCGCAATGGTGACATGCTTCCTGCTCAACGCATCGACGGAGTACCATTTCCGGCACACCAAGGAGACGGCGTCCCGGTCCCGGGGATCGTCGATGTAGCCCATGACGCACTCCAAAGCCACATCCGGTATGCCGAAGCTCATCATCCGATCGAACCTCTTCGCCATGTATTTAAAGATCTTCTTCTACTTCCAAACCCTTTCAAAAACAATTCTACTTTTTCACCCAACAAACAATTCAGACCTCCTTCGTCCTTTCAATCTCAAGCAATTGCTGGCAAGATTTCAACAGAAATACCTATAAATTGAAAAAAAAAGCGCATCTAGAACCACAACAGTCTGAAAAAAAAAGAGAGAGAGAAGCGAAAGACGAACCCGAATCGAGGAAATTCTCAACCACCACCCAACTGACTCTCAATCCAAAGAAAGAATCGAAGGCTCACCCTCGCTATGGAACACTAATCACGGCGGCGGCGGCCGCGGCCGCAGACGGCGAGCGGGAAGTTCGATCCGACCTAGACCACAAAGAAGCAAGCTTTTCTCGTCAAGTCAGCGACTTTCGGAGCTCGAACGAGGAAGCGAGCACGTGCGAGTGCGGCGAAGGTCGACGCCGACCGCGTTCGCATTTCCGGTGGAGAGGCCGACGGGGGAGTCGGCCATGGTTGAGGAGTCGATAGGTATAGTAAACATTTTGATGTAGGTGAAATTTATGGAAAAAAGGGCATTTATTTATAAATTTACAGAAAAGGGCCTCCTATTGAACTAATTATTTAATCTGCTATAAACTAGTTATAATTAAGTTTATTTTTTAATAACAAATAATGATGACGCACCTTTTTTAAGCCTACATTTCTGATCAAAATTTCTTTCCACAAATTATTCCTTTGGGGGTTAGCTTGAAAGATAACAAAAATCCAAACTCACAAGCCTAATGTTTTTCTTCTCTCTCGGGGCCGTTTTATGCACGCCATTTTCGGCTTGAAAATGAACGGGACTCGCAGTGCGGAGAAATAATATGTTGAACGCGGGTTGTCTGATTTTGATTATTTTGGACAAGAATATTAATTAGTGTAGTTTTCAAAATCTATGTCTAAATGGTAATCTACTTCCTGTTGGACGGCACACCCTAATCTTAAGAGCACACAATATTAATTTTCTTTCAAAGTTCCGCGGGGTAGAATTGAAACCAGGATATTATATTAAATTTAATATATTTTATTTAATATAGATTTTGAGAGCATCGAGAATATTTAGTCCAGTATTTATAATTATAATAGATATGAGCCGTCCGAATGTCTTACTAGTCATTTTAAATATCAATTTCTAACTTAGGAAGACTAATGGTTCTTTCAATGTGGAAATATTGCAGGGGCATAAAAAATAACACTTAATTATTATTATTATTATTATTATTAGACCTAATTAATTTCTAATAATCCCAACTTGAATCAAAGCATGGGATGAGTCCCCCCATCATGATTATGAAAGCGACATAGCTCATGAACCAATCAAACGAAATGAAACATGTGTAATTAGCAAGTGATCACGTGTTGAAGAATTTCTAGACACTGCAACCTGAAATCAGGTAATAGAAGGAAGTGTGCGAAAGCATAAAAAAAGCCTCCCAACCAATGCTATTAATCAATCAAGAAATTAAAGAAGGTCATGCATGATCAAGCAACCATCTGCTAATTAGCGGTCGTCCGGAATGTAGATCGATGGAGCAACAAACAAGAAAGAATTAATGATCAAAAACTACATTGATCTTCAAATGCCAAGCCTCCGAACGTCGCCGCCGTCGTCTTCGTTGTCGTCGTCATTCATGTAGGATTTCCAGTACCAGTGCTGCTTCCACACCCTCTCCGTCATCTCGTCGATGGGGATGCGCTTCGTCTCGGGCAGCCATCCGCTAACGAAGATGCCCATGATCAGAATCCAGGCGGAGAAGAAGATGAAGATGTAGGCGCGCATGTGGCAGAGCATGGAGAGGAAGGCCTGGGCGATGAGGAAGGTGAAGAGCATGTTGGAGCTCACCGCGAAAGAGAAGCCCGCGGCTCTGGTCTGGATAGGGAAGATCTCGCTGGGGATCAACCACCCAAGAGGCCCCCATGACCAGGCAAAGCCCGAGACGAAGAGGCAGACCAAGAAGACCACCAAGATCGCGGTACTTGGGTCCAGCGTGTTCGAAAGGTTCAACTTCAAAGCCAAGATTACTCCAATGGCGGTCTGTAATATGGTATAGTATTTGTATTCATCTCCAATATAGATTTGTAAAATGCAAACATATTCTCATAGAGAAGGAAAGCGATGATAAAAGTTAACATGCATTTTATAATTCAATCACCTGGGAAATGAGCATCTGAACGCAAGCTTCGAGGAGAAGAACCCTGCGTCCGAGCTTGTCTACGGTGGCGACCGAGACGAGAGTGCTAAAGACGTTAACGAGACCGGTGATGACTGCGGAGAGGAGGGCGCCATTGCCGCCGAAGCCAACGGTTTGGAAGAGGACAGGGGCGTAGAACATGATGGCGTTGATGCCGGTGAACTGTTGGAAGACTTGGAGGAGGATGGCGATGACGAGTTGGGGGCGGCCGCTGCGCTTGAACACGTTCCTGAACGGATGCTTCACCTTCTTCGCCGCCTCGCAGGCCAACTTGATCTCTTCGAACTCCGCATCCACGTCTTCCACGCCGCGAATCTTCTTCAAAGTCGACCTGCCGGCCTCGAGCCGTCCGTGCTCAACGAGGCTGGTCGGCGTCTCGCAGATGACCCAAGAGCCGAGGCAGAGCATCACCGCTGGGACGCCGGCCAGCCCCAACGACACGCGCCACCCGTTCGGGTGAATTGATGACGTGAAGAAGTTCACAATGTTGGCCAACAGGATGCCCACGGTGATCAGCAACTGGAACATGATGTTCAATGATCCTCTGTATTTGTTTGGTGCAATCTCAGAGATGAAGAGTGGAACAGCCTATATATGCAAAAAATCCATCAAAATCATTTACCGTTATTTACTTTTCCATGAATAATAGGAATGTGGTGAACACACACTAGCCAGCTCAATATATATATACCTGGTTCCCACAGCCAATTCCAAAGCCAAGAAGAATTCTTCCAATGATGAGAATCCAGAGCTGATGGGCGACGACGGTGAGGACGACGCCGACGAGGAAGAAGATGGAGGCGATTTTCATGGTGAACCTGCGGCCGTACTTGTTGCAGAGGGTAGCAGCGAAGAAACTGGCAATAAGGGCAGCGAGGTAGAGAGAGGAAGTGAAGAGTTGGAGAGATTGGTCGTCATATTTGCAGTAGTTGTTCTCCTTCACATGGTGCTTCCTCACATACACTAATGGGAAGAACTCCTTCAAGAAATCGTCCATGCCACTTACACCCCCTGCAACAATTCATACAATTCCAACGATCACATTTGTGGGTTTTTCATGCAAGACGGATCTGATGTCCGAATTTCGCATGAACATCCACTTTCACAAATAATTGAGTCACAACAAATCGGAGCACTCAGTTTATCTTAGCACATAGCAAATGAAGGATCGACCTTAATTAACACACAATATTATATATGTAGTGAATAAATATATTATGACCTTGTGACTAGGATCACAAACCACGTACACATCAGGATCACTTACATAAACAATTAAAAACGAAATAACTTATATTTTTTTCAGCCTTTATCTCAGTTTTGATTGCCAAATTACATCATGTAGATCATCTTTCTTTAATTTATTCGGGTTTTATGATGCCCATTGGAGGGCCAAAAATGTGATAAATTTCAACGTGGAAAAGTGTGGCAAAAGATTTATAATGATGCCGTTGATTAGGCACAAATTCTCTGTTCATATCTTTTATCTTATTATGTGTTAGAACAAAAAATCTTATCTTATTATTACTAATTAAAAAATCTTAAATGTCAAGTATGACATAAAATCATACATAAGAAAAACACATATACAATTTATGCACGATACCTGAGACACCAATATCATATCCAAACATCAACCCTCCAAAAGCAGCTATTGTGGCACACTTGAACACATCCCATGTAAACTTAGCATCAAACTCCTTCCCCCACTTTGCCCAGAAATCACAACACCCGGCATCTTGACTTGTTTCCTGATCAAACACAAACATGAAATTTAAGGAAGGGCAAGAGCAACAAGATAAGATCGAGAAGAGATGCAGGTACCCAGGCCAAAGAGGACGAAGATTAAAGACAATGAAAAGCACAAAGGGTGGGGAGGGGAGGAGGGATTGGCCGCAAGAGAGCAAGGACGGGATTGGTTTAAAAAGAGGGAGACAACGAGCAATAGACGCGCCACCATTAACGTTGGATAAGAAAAGTGTGTGAGGTAAACGTTGTTGACGAGTCACAAACACCGAGGATCAAGCTCTAATCACAGCCGCCCATGCATGTACCATGATTTCATTGCATAATAATATAGATAATTAGATATATTGAATGGATTTGAGGTTAAATATAGAGATATAGTGCTGTCTCTTTGGAAACCACACATAATAAAACAATGCCTTGTGAGGATTTTGATGGAGATAAACTCTCGTCCTGCCATGCACGGGCCGGTAACCTGCGTTTCTTAGCCACCATTATTGTTGCAGTTTCCGAAGCTGTGCTAAAAAAAGATATTGTTTCAATTTAAGCATCTCTTTTGTTATAATCTGAGGATAAGATTGATTTGTTAAGAGCTAAGTTTGTCATATCGGATCATAGACAAAAGTTGGTAGGCTGATAGCTATTTGTGATGTACGTGGTCGTGTACGGTGTCGGTACGTACGAAAGACATTGTTATGTGTGGATTGTAATAAAATCAGATTAAGCATGGGTGCCATGGTCATGTCCAAGGGGGTGGATTGTACCTCCATTATTAAGTCGTTTTTTTTAGGGTATTTAAGTCTGTTGAAAAGGAAGATTGGTAATTAGGGCTCACAAGCTGGCCACTTACCCAGTATAAGTTATTTGGTTGATTCTTTCGCTGGATTTGAGCTACCCGAAAAACATAGATTAATGCTTCCGGTGAGAAATGAATAACTGGCTCAAATGTGATATTCGTTCGTCAATTAAGACTAAAAAAAGAAAAAAAGAGGGCGTGGGGGAAAGATGGGGACTTGGGGGAGGTGGGATCCGTTCGTTAAAAGAAAAAAGTGGCCTAGCTTATCCCACTCGTATAAGTTCGGCCACTTTTCCATGGAAGAGAAGAGGTCAAATATAGTTGGGCTTCACAACTTTTCCACTTAATCATCGTTTTATTAATGTGCAAATGAGAAACCATTTTACAATCATCAAAATGAGAAACCTTCCCCCTTTTTTCCCAAAATTCTTGTGTGACTTGGGTGGAATGAGATTGAAAGGAAGGTTTATTGTCCATAAAAATAATCAAATTTTTTCTTGTGACGGCCTATGTATCGGAAACACCTTTGATGAATACCAATCTGTACAGAAATGACTCGAACCAAATCCTCTCGGTGAATATGTATGGCTGAACATATCCCAACGTTGGATTTTGCCTTTGATACGCTCTTTTTATCAACTGGGCGTGTTTAGCCCTTTTTTAAATAAACAAAATTGAATAAAGCATAAAACTCTTGCCGTGATTCATAATAAGAAAAAATGGCCTCAGTCCATTGCAATGCATGAATAAAACCATGGAAACTTAATTTCGCTTCCAGGGTAATTATGAAAACTTGTTTCAAAAACTAGAAGGTTACAACTTACAACAACAAAAACTACACGGGAATCAAAACAAACGACGAGCAGTTGACACTCGTTGATATTTACACTTCGCCATCCAACAACCCAATATTAGTGAGCCTTATCATTGTTTCCATCCTGTTCATCATCTTTTGCATCGCTTCGGTTCACTTCACCAGAAAGAGGGCAGGGCCGCCTACCACGCTGCTTATCAGATGCTCTTCCTGGCAACGATGTGGCAATCACCGTAGAAGGGCCATTTGCATTCCCAACTATGTCTCTAACTCCGCTGTACAGGCCTCTACTTCCGGTCACCAAAACACCGGGTTTTGTTGTCTATCATACAACAAATTAGTAATTCAAAAAAATTCAAACAAACCTCTAGAGATTACTATGATGAAGTA
Source organism: Piper betle (assembly GCA_033002965.1). Taxonomy (NCBI): domain Eukaryota; kingdom Viridiplantae; phylum Streptophyta; class Magnoliopsida; order Piperales; family Piperaceae; genus Piper; species Piper betle. Next base: position 51,550 of record JAURVB010008939.1, read on the forward strand.
CGTGGCATCATATACTTACAGGAAGAAGAGGGTTATCGCCCATGGAGGTAAAAACTGCAGGTAGCATATCCACAAATGGGGGAGCCGATTGTGACGAGTTGATTAGAAGGCGAAGAGTTTCCCTTGCACCTTTCTCTGCTGGATCTGAGGCAAGAGGGCAGTTTAGAAGGTTGGAAACAAGAGGAGGTATGGTTGACGATATGGCAGAGCCAGCACTAACAAGGTAGCCTTGACCAGCAGAACAGACGTCAATTACTGGGATATGCACAATAGGATCAGCGATAAAAGGAGTAAATGATGGTAACTGCTGTGAGCTTGATACAGTAATGAAAGAAGAAGCTGGGAGTGGGCGTTGAACAAACGGTTCTGGAATAATAGCTGAAAAATCCAGTGTGAGGTTGTCCAAATCCACTGTAGATTTTGCGGATACTACTGTTGAAGAGCTAGAGGACAAGGCAGACAACAGGGACGACAACGGTGGAAGAGGGAGTGACTCTGATAACGATGTAGGCAGATTTGGAGTGGATACCGTGTACTGCACTGTTGTGGTACAGGGTGGGCACCAACAGTAATAAGGAGAAAATAAGGAAGATGAGCCCAAAATGGAACCTTGCACAGATGGCAAACTGAAAGGTAATGATCCAAGAGATGGCAACCCAGAAGAACCTAGAGTCTCCACTAAAGACACTGCCGGAAGATTGCAGAGTTTATGACCCTGAAATCGGCCATTCTCATCATTCAACGTTGAAGGTTCGTGCTTGTTCAGTGCCCCACACGACTCATGCTTGTTCAGTGCCCCACACGACTCTTGACCAATCCTGGGTTTTGTAGACAATCTATGGTTCGTGCAGTCCAAAGAAGCTCCAGTGTCAAGAAAATTTGGATCTTGACTATCATAAGATTGAAATAATGGAGGTACATGGGCCATTGAAGTAAAATTTTCAGTAGCTCCTGTAGATGCAGACTCAGGCTGGAACTCAGAGTTTAAATCTGACTGAGTACCACTACCTGATACAAGAAAATATGCACGAAGATGTTTTGCAAAGCATTCAAGGCGCATCTCTGAAATTCCAGTGAGCTGAGACAAGGTTGGCCTTGTTTTCAGCAGATCATTCATCTGCAAATGCCAAAAGGGTATAAAGACCATTTAAATATAAAAGGAAGAGCTCCAAAAAATTCAATTAAAGAAAGTTACAACAATAAAATTTCACTAGAAATCTGTTTTAATGTCAAAATAAAAAAAAATGACAGACATCAAACAAAAATGAAAAAAGCCACATGACACACAAATGACGAGGAAGCACACACATATTAAAACCACATATTTCATAGATACTAGGCAAGTGATATTTATTTTCTGCCAATCACCTATCAAACAACGAAAGGAGCTCAATACCTGTCACGTCTAAAGATATTGTCATGCTTAAAAAATGGATTTAAAGATAATGTGAAGCAAATTGAGTCGCATCCAATGGTTCAAAACAAAATTATAAACACTACGCCAAATAATGACTGCCACAGAGTATAATGACAGTATGAAATAGCTACTGAAAAATAGAACTGCTTGAAATAACAAAACATAAAAAAACTATTTAATTTCTTCCATGCATTATGAAACTATGCGCCCATGCAAGACAAGGGAACAAGCTTACCTTCATGAGCAACTCAGATCCATGACTTTTTGACCTTTCCGCCCTCCAGAAATATGACAATTGACCTCTAGGGAGCTTTATGAGGAAAGAACGGCCACTAACATCAGCTGAAATCATTTCAACAGAGGCTGCCATTATTTCATCATCATTCCTGTTTAGCAAGGCCAATCTCTCAGTGCAGCCATCATCTCCAACAAACGAGATGCACAAATCTGATGACGGCAAGAGTGTAAGGTTCAAATGTCCTCTGTGACAAAAAAGAAAACAAAGGCGTACTAAGTACACACATGGAAAACACAAAAACAGGGAAAATATATTCAAAGCTTGAAACATTCATTGATAATAGATGAATAAATTATGTAGCCTAGTAAAAATGTTTGGTCAAACAAAAATACAAAATTCAAAAGTTTTTACTCATAAAAATCCTTCAAAAGCAATGTTAACGAACTCTGACCAACCTAATAAATTAGCAAATATTACTACTTATGTATATTATTTAATTATACTCCCTCACAAACAATAAATACAAAAAAATCAAAAACAAAATATAGGCCATGAAAAGTATACTTGTTACATTTGCACAGGATTGAGGTGAAGTTAGTGCATAGTAAGAACCTTTTAAATTGAGCTAAGAAAAATTAAATTAAAAAATTAATGGAAAAAGAAATCTTGATTTTCCAACAGTTTATTCTAGAGGTCAAAAAGCAGCATAGTCGTGGAAATTTTGGACCAAGGACTTAAATAATTACAAAATCATCACCAAATTCTTTCATACAGCTACTATTAAAAAAACCAACTTTGCCCCTAATTGTACCTAAAATCTAGTTAAGGCACAATATAATGATTGACTAAGTATACTCTTTACAAAGTAGAATACCATCCATTTTAGACAAAAAGCAGAAGGCAGAGGGCATGCAATATGACACAACACTCTAACAGGAAACATAAAAAATGGAAACAATTTTAATGTTGAACATTATAAACACTTCTAAAAGATTAGATATGTTAGCTCCTAAATCATTCCAATAAAAGTGGGCCACGTATTAGCAGTTGGCTTTGCAAGCAATAAAAACTATACAAGGCCATGAAACTACCTTCTTCCCCTCATATTTCAGGGACCATAATAGAATCACACACGCGCACTTTACCTACAAACAAAAGACAGTTTTATTGGGAGATATGAACAGGCTACCATTGACAAGATTAAACATGTAATTCTTATGTCTTAGCAAGCAACAACCACAAAGAACCCATTGATTGTTCAAATGGAATATAGATAAAATTGCTAAAATTTTGCTCTATATATTTACCACGAAGAATTCATAACACAAACATATGAAACAAATATTAAAATTGGAAATGTACAAAAGAAAGCTGCCATATATACTCTGTAAAAGAGGTCAATATTATTTATAGAAGAAGTTTTAAGGGCACAATCATCTGACTTAACACAGAAATCCTATCCTCTATACACATAGCTAAAAGCTGTCCTATAAAACATAAAGCACAAGGATCCAAAAAGTTCATGAGAAACATTAACAGCAACCATAAAAATATCAGTTCTTCAGCCTCCTCTATATCTGTGGTGTGTACCAATTACCAAATGTATAAATTTAGATTAAAGCCTAACATACATACAATCACGCTTCACACACCTCAATATTTTAACATATCATTGCCAGCATAATTGTAACAACTCGTCAAAGACCAAACTGATGGGTCACGTCATTTGTTCAAAAATGGTTAACTAAAATTGAAGATTTATAGGTCTTCCTCATGTAGGTATTAAATGTGAGACTAATTTTGAAGGGGATCTTATTAATAATATGCCCTACATACTAAGAAATTCATCAACTTCGTGACTAAAACACACAGAAGAAGCGCCCCTTCTCCCCTCATAAGAGCCAAATGTTGCTAAATAGAATTGACAATTACACATATTAAAGCCCTCGGAATTTATGTGTTACATCACCATATCATTATAGAATCTTTATACTAACAAATTTGTCAGAGTTTTACAAAAAATATCATCTGCTATGAACAGAACAGACAATCCAAACCAACAAAGACAAACAAAAAGAGCCTTAATATTTACAGATCTACAAACTATATGATATTCTTAGAAGAAATGTATTGATTGTAATATTTACAGATCTACAAACTAAATGATATTCTTAAAAGAAATATATTCATCATAATCTCATATTACCTAAAAGCCGTGGGAGATAAAATAATGCCTTGTTTAGTAACCTTTCCGACGCGAACCGACACAAGAGGAATACAAAGGCATCTCGTCAGCAACACCACCTCCGTCGCCTCAAAATGCTGCACCAATCCCACAAAGAAGCCCTCAATTCATTCACCAGACAAATCCAGAACAAACTCCCAAAAATAAAATAAGAAAAAACGAATAAGAGTAAGAAGACCGACGAAGAAAACCTGATTAAGGTGGGACAAGAGGCGGTCCTCTGCAACGCCGGCCGAGAGGTTGAACTTGAGCAAAGGCTTGAGCCGCTCGTCGGCCCGGCATGCCCCCATCACCTGCAAATCCAAAGCCTGCAACCACTGCAGCACCTCACCCTCCCGATTCAACAGATCCGCACCTTTCCCCCCTCCCCGTCCGCAAACACGCGGGCCAGCCTCTCCATCAGCCCCGCCGGTCTCCCCGGCGCGCCGGTTCCGTCCTCCGCCTCCCCATCGAAGCCCTCCATCACCTCCCCCTCCTCTTCCCGCTCTTCTCTCCCCTCCAAAACCATCTCCAAAACTCCAACCGAATCAGAAAACTAGATTCGAGTGTTCGACCTTCCCCACCCCTTTCCGAAATCGAACAATTCGAACTCAATTGTGCGGTATGATTGAATCCGAATTCGCAACTAAATCCAACGATTCGATAACACGATTGCTCGTCGAATATGTGTTCTCGAAATCGAAATCGAAATCAAAATCAAAATCGATTTAGCAAACTAAATAGCTCAAAAATTGGGTGGTTGAATCCGACGAGGGATTGACGGAGATTGGAGCGGGTCGAACGACAGAGCAGAGTGGTGGAAATTGTCGGACGAGGAGGGCGACGGATATTTGTTGGGAGGGCGGACGCGAAGGGAATTGAGGCGTCGGATTGGAATCGAGAGTTTGGGGTCCGGTGGCGGCATTGCGTGGCGCTGACGCGGCATATCCGTATACGTCTCTCTCCGGATCGGTGTGGAGCCCGTGACTGTGACACGTGGGGTCCAGATTTTCGCATTAATTGATTCGTGTGATATGTGTGGGTTTTGGTGGATTTCCGTGGGCTTAATGGGCCATGGTAGGATAATAGTGGGCTTTTGTATGGGCCAGAGAGGGTTTATTCGGCTTCAAAATAAGGATTCCTGTCACAAACATTTGAACATTTGTGAATTTGAAGACACGATAGATTCAGCCTTGTTATTTGGCCATGGTATTGGATTGATTAATTGACAGAATTATAATAGCTAATGATATTTTTTAGTGATAAAATTGATAATCACATGGTGACTTCAGTTAATTATTTCCACGATATATAAAACTAATTAAAACATCTAATAATTCTCTCAAAATTATTAGAATTATCCATTTCATCATTAAAAAACATTATTAACCGTAAGGTTTCATCTACCGTCTTCAAAAGTAATGATCGCCTTATCATTATTTTGTAATACCAGAGGTATCCCATCTTTTTTAAATACGCCAAAACAAAATTCAATGCATTAGAATGCCTAAAAATTAAGGCCGGCGTCTAATCATATCTTGTCAGTGTGTATTATTATAATAAAAAATACATAAAATCTACAAGTTATCGCAAAATACTTTTACTATTATTATAATATTCTTTTAAAAAATAGCCAACACAAAATAACATTTGACAATTATGATTATCACAAATTATTTTTGTGACCATATAAAAAGTGACTAAATTCACACAATAACAATTGGCAATTATAATTATTGAAATAATTTTGTTCAAACAAAATAGAAAATAGATCAACCATTTATATATATATATATATTGGAAAGGTTTTTAAGAGTGTCTATATGGCTTTATATTTTGCCAATATTATATTGAACACACATTTTAGTTGTTATTGTTGAATTTATCTTTTTTGATAAATAAATTTAAAATAACTCAATCAAAACACCTCATTTTTAAAAAAGAAAAGGCATGGCTGAAAATTCAATAGATAAAACAGTTTTGCTTAGGGTCTGATTTGTATCAAAAACACGTCGAACATTACTACAATCCAAATGTGAAAAAATGATTGAATTAATTTAGTTAGTTTTGTTAACTCGAATACCTAATTAATAAACCAAATCAAATTCATGTTTATTTTCCAAATAAGGTAGTTGCATTTAAAACCTAAATCAAATAAATATTTATGAATTAATATTCTAACTTTTATTATGCTAATGTTTCTATAAATTATTGTCTAAATTAACCCATGTACAATTTAGTATGTTTCTAAATACATTGTTTGCGCAAGATTTGCACATATCTAATTACGTGGATAATAATTATTCAATGCAGATGATTTCTATGTCTCAAAAATAAAGTCACGGTGGTTCAAGATAAGAAGGTGAAGATAAAAATTGCCGATGAGGATTCTAAGGGCTGTGAGGGACCACAAAAAGTTAGATAATTGTGGATTTAATGAATGTAATCAGGAACTCTACAAAGGGAGGGTTCTATAAAATAAGTGCGAAAGGGGAGTTTGTTGAAATTAAAGAAAAAGAATGTATAAGAAACCGAAAAAAGAAAGAGAAGGGGGGAGCCCTTCGCCAAAGATATATCTATGGCGACCCCTTAGCCCATCTATCAACATTTTGAAGCCTAATACTTTTTAAGATCATTTTAGTTTATTTACAGTCCTGAAGTATGGCCACCACCGCAATAACTTGTTACTGTGTGTCCCCCTATTGGCTAACTAAGGAGAGGAATCATAGTGCCGTCAAAGCCTACCCTTACAACCTTGGAACATTTAAATAGAAGTCTTGCCATCCTGTCACAAGAGAGGTTTTGTTTCTTTTATTTTTTTAGAGCTAGTTTAGTAAAAGACGAAAAGAAGGGCTACAAGGCTTGTCACTATTTTGAAGCCCTGTTGATCACTAGCCCAACCCCTTGGAGTATTGCTTAAGTTGGTTATTGATGTACTGTCCTCTATAGACAAATGGACCTTCACCTTGCTCTTGGAGTCTAGGCAAAATATTCACCACCTTACCACCCTACTTTTGCCCTTACCAAGTATCAAGTCGTGTTACTGTTTGACGTCCCAATAAGTTAAAAAATATCATAACCCCTGAAATTGAGAAGGGAAGCCATTGGTGGTCATCTCGAAGTCTTGCCCAAGGATCCTATCCTGCCTCGCAGCCGTGCCTAAAAGCCAGGAGCCACCATCGTCCAGCTGCCCCTTGCCGAAGTTGTTTGAAGTTCGGTTGCTGCCCCAGATCACTTCACCAACTCTTGAAGCCGCCAAGGAGTCTAACGCCGGTGTTGCTTGGAAGGAAGAAAGCTTGCACCTACTAAAGCCCGTTGTGGAGCCCTACCCCGCTGAGAAGGAGGTTTGCTATTATCCACCAAGGAAAGGGGCTGTTTCCACATCCTGTTGCTGCCAAAGTTATCGCCGACCCCTGAAGGTCACAACCTTGCTGCATCGGATCCACCAGAAAGAGAAGTTTTCTTTTTGCAGGCAAAAACAGGGGACAGATTAGGAGGAATTCTTATTGCTGTCCATCATTGGTTGTCGGCAGCCCATCACCGTCTCCACCTGCCAAGGGAAGGAGGAGTTGGCTCGTGCCCAACCGAGAAGAAGTGCCTAGGTCGTCACGCCCCTGCTTTGCCGAAGTCAAAGTGCTGGCAGTAGAACATAGATCAATTAGAGGGAGAAAGGGAAGATCCCCCTCGTTGGAGCAACATCTCTGGCAACACCCAAGACCATCTGCTTGGAGATCGGAGTGCCCTCGACACAGCACCACCCAGACTTGCCGCCGGAGTTTGAAATCGTTGCCGCTGGACTTTTATCAGGAAGTTACCCACCGAAAAAGGGAGAAAATAGAGCAGGAAGCAGTAGCAAACAGTGGATTTTGCAGATTTTTTCGACCAATACCAGTCGTTCTCGGCCGCGAAGTGGCATCAAAAGTGAATCAGGTTAAGATATCTACAAACCCAAATCGAGTCTCACCGGAGTTTGAAGTCGTTATCACCAAAATTTTATCAAGAAGTTACCAATCGGAGAAAGGAGGAAATAGGGGAAAGCAGCAGTGGAAGGCGGATTTCGCGGCCAATTTCTGATCAAAGCCGGTCGTTCCCAGCTCATTAGTGGTGTCCGTAGTGAATAAGATGAAGTGATCAACAAACTCAAGTCAAGTGGTCTTGCCACAGGTGACCCAAGTTTCCGGAAAATCACCCAAAAGAAGCTTGCTTGAGCAAAGTAGCAGCAGAAAATAGTCGTGGAGAGCTTATTTCACATACGATTTCCAACAAACTCCGGTCGTTCTAGCCCTGGTAGTCAACATGAACGGTGAATTGATCTACAAACACAAATCGAGTCTCACTGGAGTTCGAAGTCGTTGTCGCCGGAATTTTATCAGGAAGTTACCCATTGGAAAAGGGAGAAAACAGAGCAGGAAGCTGGAGTGAGCAGTGGAGTTTGTGGATTTTTTCAACAGAGTGCCGGTCGTTCCTGGCCTCAAAGTGGCATCAAAAGTGAAGCAGGTTAAGATATCTACAAACCCAAGTACCGGATTAAGTTTCCGCTATTGCCGAAAAAAATCAAGAAATGGTGATTAGATAAGGAGAAAACAGAGGATTTAGCCACATAAAACAGTTGTTGAGAGCTGATTTCACGGTCGATTTATGACAAACGCCGGTCATTCCCAGCCTTGAAGTAGTCACCAACATGAATCTGGCAAAGTGATTTACAAACCCAAATCGATTCTCACCGGATTTTGTCACTATTGTCACCAGAAAAACTCAGGAAGTTGTTGCGTGGAGCATCTCGCCACGGCTAGTATTGTTGTCGTCGTGAAGAAGTCCAAAGATTTGCATTGAGGATCGACATCAAAAGTTTAACCTTTCCACAACCTCGTCAAGCCCAGGTGGTTAACAATCCACACCGAACTAGTTTTGCTGCTGGTTGCCGGAATGACAGCCCAACGCCGGCCGTGTTGCTGCTAAGAAATGGAGAAGAAGAAGCAACGATGAGGAGGGTGGGTGAAGTAGGAGTTGCCGGGCCCCGTTAAGTTTTGGTCACTAAGCACACCCCTTTGGCAGCAACTAAATCCAAGTTTGCTGATCACTATCTCGAAAAATAGCTGTTAGCATTGTCCTATCTAGATTCGCGATTATATCTAGCTAACCCACAGATTAAATAAACTCGGACCAGTAACCGTGTCCGTGACCCATTTAACAACCCGAATTTGAATTGGCACACTAAACTAGGCAATTACCTCGTAACTCTAGATAAACGTGAATTCTTTTGGGAGTATTACAAATAGAAGTTTTTAAGCGTTTAAGAGATAAATTATGTACAGAGTCGATTAAAGTGGCAAAATTCTACTATAATGTATAATTTATAAAAAAAGTTAAAAATTAGTGGATTGTGTGTATCAATCGTACTATGAACTAATTTAGGGATTTAAATTGAATCATAAGGAACTACGTAAAAATTTCTTATATTTATAGCATTTTCTATTTTTATTGCATTATCTATTTAGGCGGCAAGGGCATCTTGATCCCACCGAATTCTCAAACTTGGGTTAAAAAGGTGCAGTCCACCAAGGTAGATGATCACGTCTCCGAACATATATTATTCACCCTAATTAAGAGACTTGAAGCAAATTTTAACCCTAAATCCAATCAAATATAAGCCCAAACCCAAACCCAACTATACTCAACTATATTCACTGGACAAGGTTAATATCCTATTTATATTAGTTAAGGATGATAATTCCACCTCTCAATAGAAATAAAGCGTGCTCGTCCTTTTGATGAAATAAAAGCCAATCAATTGGTAAATAAAACGAATGATTATAACACTAAAAATCATAACATATCATAAGTTACTGCATATTATTTGGAAAAAAGTTTTTGGCTTGTGGATATACACATGTATACAGATTCCACGTCACTATCCATTGACTTTATATTACTGCAAAATTCCACGTTTATTACGTAATTTGCATTACCCACATCCATTCATTGCTATATTTGTGTTCACGACGTCAGATCCCAACCACGTATGCTTTATCTACTTCAAGAACTACATTGCGTGGCTTTGGGGGGAAAAAGAAAAGAAATGAATTGCGTAGCGTGGCTCAAGATCAAAGCGCGCGTGGGGGCATTTTGGGAAGTGCAGCCTTAATTCACGTCGCGCCAATTAACCTTAGCAACATTTTATTGATACAGGCGTCTTTCCGGTCACGACCCATGAACATATGCGGTCAAGATTTTGCCCGATTGTACTTCCTCCGGTGGGTTCCGGTCAATTTATTTATTTATCGGTTTCAATTCTTAAACATCCAATCCGCCCGGTTATTGACCTCGTTACATTAAAACGTCAAGGACTTTTTCCCTTTTATTGTACTTTAATCTTTTTTGCATTATATTTGATTCTAACCTTATAATACTTTTATTGACAGATTATTTTGTGAATCAAATGCTACTGTTTAATAACAAACATTTTCTATAGAATAGCTTTTGAATTTATTTATTTTGAAATTATTATTATTATTAATTACTGTTAAAAAATCATTAGAGTTTAATTTTATCCAAATTAAGAATTTTTAAAAATATAGATAAAATTTTCTATATTTATTATTTTATTATTCGAATTAAAGTTTGTTACTTAATAATATACAATTAATTTAGATTTTTATATATTTTTATTTATTTATTTATTTATTTGTAATATTGTCATGCTTATCATTAGGAAAAAACTAGGAATATAATTCAATTCGAATTATAAATATTTTCAAAAGAAAATTATATTTAATTATTAAAATTTTTGCCTTTTCAAGTTGAAATTACTTTCACTATTTGAGTACAACTTATATTTTTTAAAAATTTAATAAATGTTATTTGAAATTAATTTTGTCTATTCTTAATATATATTATTAATAAATTTTAAATATATCATGTTATTTATTGCATGAGTTTTTAACTGATTAATTATAATAACATTATGCCCACGAGACTCATAAGTAAGAAAAAGTATATGATATTTTAATTTTTCCTCCTTTCAATATGATATGTCTTAATTTGTGGACATATAAAAAATTGTAATATTTTATTTATACTCATGTCAAAGTGATTTAACCCTCTTCAAAGTATTTATCTCATTTTTTGTCTTGTTTTTTCATTTCAATTTGGTCAATTTCTACTTTTTCATAAAATTAAATATTATTATTTATGTACATTAAAAAGGGCATTTACTTTAACAATTTAAAACGTCTTCATTCAATAGTATTAGTTCAACTATAAATAATTGGCAAATAAAGCAACCAAACCAAACTTTATTAGATTGACTCAGTAATTTTGAAAAGTGTCAAAATGATAATAATATTGACTTATTTGAACCATTAATAATAAATATATATATGAATCTTTACCCACTTTAACCACCCCAATTAGAATTTGTTATAAAGCCCAGCTGAATCATAATTTAATTAATTATTTATAAACAAATTTGAGATTTTTAATAGGAAGTAAAATGGGTATAAGATCACAAAAAAAGGCTATTGCACAAAATATACTATTTTTAAGTGATTTTCCATAGATCCTATATTTATCACTATGCAAGGAGGCTGACGTGAACTATAGATTTCTTAATCGGACATGCACAAAGCCGAAACGTCCGTCCAGCAACCTGTTGTCCGAAATGTTCCTCCTTTTAAAGAGCGAAGTCGCCTAGGGCATAATGCGCCATCTCCATCCCCGACCTTCCCTTCTCGTCTGGGATTCTGATCCTTCTCCTTGGTACATCTCTTGATCCATTTTCTTCTCTATAGATCCGCTCTTGCTGCTTCCGATTTCGGATTAGGTGCAAAATCTCATATGTTTTCATCTTCATTGTGATTTTTTTTTTGTATTTGTTCGGTTTGAAATAGTGTTTTTATGGTTATTGAGGGGATCGGGATGCTGAATTGTTAAAATTGGGTTGATCAGGGTAATTGTGCGTATTTTTTATTCTGTTTTTGTTGTTTGATTGCCTGTTATCTGATCCGATTGATTTTGTTGGGGTTTCTTGGGGTTTTGGAAGCTGTCATGTGTTCTTGGAAGGGATTTTGTTGCCTGGTTTCATTTTTGACCTGTGGTGTTGTAGATGGGGCTCATTTCGTGCAATTCTGTGCGTGCCCTAATGCGAGGGATCGAATGCACGTTTTTGTGCGGGTGGTTATATATGTTGTAATTTGAATTAAGAAATTGATGTCCATATATGCGGATAAAGTTTGCATTGGGTAGTCTTTTGTATGTGTCTGCTGAACGTGAGGTACATCATGTCGCTGTGCTCTTAGATCACTGTTTTTATTTGTACTCTTGTATATATCAATCGGCTTGTTGCAGATTGGGAATTGAGTTTGAAAGGATGTGAAAATGTGTGATCCATGTTAATTCGTGCAAATAATGCTAAATTAGTGAAATGGTTCACTGCTGGGCCACAATTTTTGAAGAAACAATGCGGTCTGTGGTTTGGTGAAGTGTCTCTTCTTTTTGAATACTTTGAGCCATTTGGATCATTTTTTTATGTTTATAGCAATCCCCTTTTATCATGGGAATGAGGTACGTGGATCAGTTTTTCATTTTCTTGGTTTTTAATATGTATCGTTGGTACTTCTTTTGCAAGTTTTTCTTGAAGCTATCTCCAGTTAGGTGGTTTCCGTGTAGTTTTGTTTTCAGCTTATCATTTGATTTTTTCTTTGATTTAAGTTCGCTTGTGAGGTGGGCAGGAAAAATGGGCGGTGGATTTAGGGTTCTGCATCTTGTGAGACCATTTCTCTCAGTGTTACCTGAAGTCCAGAGTGCTGATCGAAGAGTTCCCTTTAGGGAGAAGGTTATATACACAGTCATCTCCCTTTTCATCTTTTTGGTATGCAGTCAGCTTCCTTTGTATGGCATACACTCAACCACAGGTGCGGATCCTTTCTACTGGATGAGAGTCATCCTGGCGTCAAACCGTGGTACCGTTATGGAGTTGGGAATCACCCCAATTGTGACATCTGGACTGGTTATGCAACTCTTAGCTGGATCCAAGATTATTGAAGTGGACAACAGTGTCCGTGAAGACCGAGCTCTCTTGTAAGTTGTTTTATTGGTCAACAAGTTGTGATGCCACTATATTTTTCGTAAACAAATTCATATTAGCGCTGAACATGCATTTGCAAAAGTTGACACCTTAGCAAGGTTGCTGATTGATCTGCAACCATATGGTTATATTTTCGTTTTTCATGTTTGCATAACTCTGAATTAAACTATATTATGTTCCAGTCTCTTGTGAACCAATTATATTTTCTTTCCCTTCTTAAAGATAGTATGCAAGCAAATAGTTATCGGGTTTCTGTATATCATCATCATTGTTATCGTCAATACATATTCACTGTTTGATCAATTAGAAATGTGCGCATATCTTAAATTTTCACAAATTTTACTTGGTGGTAACCTTTTCAAATGATTTTCCATACATGTGCTAGGTAATTTTGGTACTGGTTTTATTTATATATTTCGTGTTTGCAGTATGTTAATATTTTGTTTGTTTGATAGAAATGGTGCTCAAAAGCTTCTTGGAATTTTGATTGCTGTTGGAGAAGCTGTTGCCTATGTCCTGTCTGGGATGTATGGCAGCGTCAGCCAACTTGGTGCAGGAAATGCCATTCTGATTATTCTACAACTTTTCTTTGCTGGAATTATTGTTATTTGCTTAGACGAGCTTCTTCAGAAAGGATACGGTCTAGGATCTGGCATTTCATTGTTTATTGCAACCAACATCTGGTAACATGCCATAATATTGTCTTGCTCTGAACGAGAATGCGAATATTTTATAATATTTGCTCTTTATGTATCAGTGAGAACATTATCTGGAAAGCCTTTAGCCCCACCACCATCAACAGTGGACGAGGAGCAGAATTTGAAGGTGCTGTAATTGCTCTCTTCCATTTGTTGATTACACGAACTGACAAGGTCCGTGCACTTCGCGAAGCCTTCTATCGGCAGAATCTCCCCAATGTGACAAATCTACTGGCTACAGTCTTAGTATTTCTTATTGTGATTTACTTCCAAGGTTTTCGAGTTGTCTTGCCTGTGAGGTCCAAAAATGCTCGGGGACAGCAAGGATCTTACCCAATCAAGCTGTTCTATACATCCAACATGCCAATCATTCTTCAGTCTGCACTTGTCTCTAATCTTTACTTTATTTCACAGGTAAGACTGATTTTACATTGAATGAATGGGGATGAAATTGCATATGTTTTGTCCAGTGGCCCTAATCTTCTTTGTATTTGTGCAGTTACTTTACAGGAGGTACAGTGGAAATTTCTTTGTTAATCTTCTAGGCAAGTGGAAAGAGTCTGAATACTCTGGGGGTCAGCATATTCCTGTTGGTGGCCTGGCCTACTACGTGACAGCTCCATCAAGGTAAATGGAATTTTGCAGTTATGATAATGCTTCATCTTCTAAATTCCATTTACCTTGATGGAGCTGTCACGTAGTAGGCCAGGCCACCAACAGGAATATGCTGACCCCCAGAGTATTCAGACTCTTTCCACTTGCCTAGAAGATTAACAAAGAAATTTCCACTGTACCTGTAAAGTAACTGCACAAATACAAAGAAGATTAGGGGCCACTGGACAAAACATATGCAATTTCATCCCCAATGTGACAAATCTACTGGCTACAGTCTTAGTATTTCTTATTGTGATTTACTTCCAAGGTTTTCGAGTTGTCTTGCCTGTGAGGTCCAAAAATGCTCGGGGACAGCAAGGATCTTACCCAATCAAGCTGTTCTATACATCCAACATGCCAATCATTCTTCAGTCTGCACTTGTCTCTAATCTTTACTTTATTTCACAGGTAAGACTGATTTTACATTGAATGAATGGGGATGAAATTGCATATGTTTTGTCCAGTGGCCCTAATCTTCTTTGTATTTGTGCAGTTACTTTACAGGAGGTACAGTGGAAATTTCTTTGTTAATCTTCTAGGCAAGTGGAAAGAGTCTGAATACTCTGGGGGTCAGCATATTCCTGTTGGTGGCCTGGCCTACTACGTGACAGCTCCATCAAGGTAAATGGAATTTTGCAGTTATGATAATGCTTCATCTTCTTCTTCATCGTCTCCTTTTGTGTTCACTTTATCCCAAAGAGAGGTATCTGATCATAAAAGGAGGTTAGGGCATGGATTGTAATCTAGGGTCCATGTGATTACTAAGGGCAAAGTTTGATGGTCGAATGTTATTCTTGACGCCAGCCATCCTTTTTTTGGGCTTGGGGCTGAAAATGCATGTGTATTGATGGAGTTACTCCCATATATTATTCTATACATGCTCATAATGTTGTCCGTATTTTTTATTTTTTTGTGCTTAAAATTCTTACAAGTTGATCTCATTGTTTCAGCTTGGCGGACATGGCAGCCCACCCCTTCCATGCTTTGTTCTACATTGTTTTTATGCTGTCAGCTTGTGCACTATTTTCAAAGACTTGGATTGAAGTGTCTGGATCCTCGGCAAAAGATGTTGCCAAGCAGCTTAAGGTACATATTTTGTCATGATTCTGTTTTGAACCTAAGTATTGTACCATCTATATTATTGACCTTGAAGCTTGTCTAGTCTCAACATTGTTCAATATTATCTATCTTTATAGCTCAAGAAATATATTACTCTCTTCCAGTAGAGGATTACTTTTATTGTGGACACGTGCATTCTCTTTGTTTAGTTTGTGCATCTATGAAAATTGTTCATCTTAAAAAAATTGTTCCTCTTTGACTGAGATGAGATGTGAGGAACTGTATAAAACCTCGTCAACTTTGAATTTATTCTGGTCCTGGTAGGAACAACAAATGGTGATGCCTGGCCACCGTGAGTCGAACCTACAGAAGGAGCTGAACCGCTACATTCCTACTGCAGCAGCATTTGGTGGCGTATGCATTGGTGCATTGACTGTGCTTGCAGATTTCATGGGAGCCATTGGTTCTGGGACTGGGATCCTTCTGGCGGTGACCATAATATACCAGTATTTTGAGACATTTGAGAAGGAGAAAGCGAGTGAATTAGGCTTTTTGGCCTTTGATCCAATGATTAGGTGCTCTCTTGACTTGGATAGGTACACATGGTAGGGAATGATTTAGCCAACGGTTTTGGCGAGCCTAGTGAGAAATTGACTGAAGCAATTGTCCTATATTTAATATTTTTATCGTTCATGTTGCCGAGACATCTAAAATGAGAAAGCCTACTCCAAGTGTACTTCTCGCAATTTTATATTTGGAGGACTATTGGAGGTGTAATTTTTTTTATCGTGTAAACAGGAAAAACTACTTTTTATTTTACTCTTCTTTTTTGTTATATGAATAATCTGAAATTGCTGTGTTTTGACAACTGTGAAATGCCTCCGGTTGCATCTTTCTGTTGGTGTGTGTTGCTTAAAATCCTAATTTTTACGGGGCATTGTTTTTGGACCGGCATGTTGGTGTTACCGTGTGTATTTTGGTCCTTTGCATGTCACTGAATATGATGAAATTTTTTTGAATAATACGCGTTAGTTCTTCGTAAGCTGCGTTTTTTATTCACGTCTTCTTGCACTCTTCCAGTATTATTATCTTCAGTAAGCGCGAAAAACAATAGTTTGGAGGAGGAAATTTTTTATTCTTATGTGAATATTTTTTTTCAACGTAAATACTTTCTACGGGGAGAAAAATGCTAAACATCGGCAAAAGAGTGACAATAGCAGAAGAGTAGATCAATCAAGTGCGAAATCGGTAAGAGTATAATATTTCTGACATTAATTAATATAATGCTAGTAAATTTCCTTGCCGGCAGTTCATTTCCTGGCGAAGATCCCGTCAAAGCTGCCGCCACCATTCTTGTTTGCTGGCGGGGCGACAGAGTTCTTACGGGATGGGGCGTCGTTCTCCCCACCTTCTTCAATATTGGGTCCAAGTCCAGCAGCTGGTCCTGCAGCAGTCCCCCAAGTATCCAGTCCAGTAGCCCCTTCTCCTCCCCGCTCCCACTCTTTGCTGCCGTTGCTTTATACACCCGCCCTGCTTGATACGCTATGCCACCCTTACTCTTGTTCTCTCTCACTTTATTTTTTGTTTGGCGAGGCTTCTGGAGGAGATAATATATAGCGTGCATGAGATTGGGAAAAGCACAGTTGTCAGAAGGAATATGAGACGGCTGCAATGGAAGATGGGGGAGCCACATCTTGAATGGGAAGTGTTTGATCCACGAGCTCGCCCCAAATGGTTTATCTTCTCTTTTAGCGGGTCTTGCTGTTCTTACTGTGGCCTGACTTTTTACGCTGTGATGTCAATTTTAAACAAAATATACAATGTTTTAACATATAATCATTATTATTAATTTTATATGCTGGATGTCTTATCCTTTTTTTTAGTCTCGACCGCACCCGTTATAAACACAGCCCAGATTAGATCTATCTTCCCCCTCTCTTGCAATGCGACGGCCAATGACCGGTGGCAGGGTCCTAGGCATGACAGGGCAGCGGAGCCGAGCCCAGTACTCGCCAATATTTCGTTTCAGCTTTAAAGTTGAGTCGAGCCAAGCCCACTTTCGGGGCTCCGGAGCCGAGAGCTCGAGCTCAACTGGTTCTCAGGTTGGGCTCTCAACAAGACGAGAAGCCCAAATTGGGCTTCCTCTTCTAAAAATAAAAAATAAGAGCCTAAGTAGATCAGAGTCTAAGGAGGCTCTTAAAAAATACTAATACTTAAGCTCGCTCAGGCTCGCTCAAGCTCTGCTCGATGCATTGCCCAAGCCAACGAGCCGAGCTGAATTTGGCTTTACTTTCTACAAAAATTCAAGTCTATCGGATCCGGCCAATGTCAATTAGACTTAGCCACCCTTGGCCGGGCCAAGTCTAGTTGACTGTGGCCGCATTGACCCGCGGCATCACATGGAGGGATAGAGCTAATTTTGTTCATTTTTATTATGGGACGACCCTAATTGATTCGAGGGCAAAAAATTTTCGTCCTCCGAGTTCAAAATTTTTTTGATAGACTAAACTGAAATGACGTTGAATATAAATCAATTAGGTTTTAAATCAACTTGAATTCAAAAACTCAAATAACAATAAGTTTGACTTGATCTCCACGATAAACAAACGGATTAAATTAAGCAAGTAAAACTTGGTTTTTAGTGAATGTATATTTTAAAATTAAGCAAGTAATACCCTAATTGTAATGCATTAGCAAGGTATCGCTAATTGTTAATCGATTAGGAACAAGCTCTACACATATTGAATAACACTTCTAGTATAAGTAAGACCCAGGTATAAATTAATTTTAAATTTTAATAACAAAGAAAAAAATAAACAATACAAAAAAATTTTCATGTATAAATTACCATGGATAATATGAAAGAAACACCATAAAATTTTATACTGCCGCAAAGTTAACATGAAGAACTGACTTTTTTTTTTCCAAGCAGAAATGAAGATTTTTTCCTAAAGTAAGGTTTTAGTAGATCCTAGCTGGGATGTCATACCATGGCGGCCAATATTAAAGATAGCGGTAATTTAATAAGTAATTACCATTGAAAAATAGAATAAATTATATTAATTTAATATCTTAGAGAGAGATTCTAATTTTTAAGATAGACTTTAATTAGACCGTAATGATTTGATTTATTCTTTTTATGTTGTTGTATTTTGCGTGATCGAGTATCGTCTTTTTTTCATGAGATGCGATTATTAATTTTTATTTTACTAATAAGAAGGGCTTTACTAATAACAAAATGGAATAAATTTTATTAATTCTTCTTATGGTGTGTATTGGAATGCTCAATAAAAAAAAAGAAAATAAATAAATAAATAAATTGGATTGCAATTTGTTTAGATGGGCTTTACTGCGACAACTTTTCTTTTTCGCTCTAAGGGCCCATTCTTTCCAAATCTTCGTGGGCTTTTCACACCACCGGAAACACAAAATCCTCCACATCTTCAATCCGTCTTAGCCTCCCAAAACCCTATCCCGAGCGTCGCCGCTCTGTCTTCTCCGACCGCCCTCCGCTGCCATGGTTTCCGGCGGATTCGAGATCGGCGCAGTCCCCTTCAACCCGGACGGCTGGGGCCCTCCCGACGCTCCAGCGGCCATGTCCCTGGGCAGCCACCCGTGCAACGTCCCCTTCGCCCCCTTCTCCCGGTCGGAAAAGCTGGGCCGCATCGCCGACTGGACGCGGAACTACAATGCCGCCGCCCGTACCAAGAACCCCGCCGACGCCGTCTTCGACTTCGCCCTCGACGACCCCTCCCTCGCCGCTGACGACGACGCCTCCTTCCGCCTCGTCGACGGCAAGCCCCCGCCCCGCCCAAAATTCGGGCCCCGGTGGCGGTTCCAGCAGCGCCAGCCCCAACTCCCCCAGCGCCGGGACGAGGAGGTGGAGGCCAAGAAGCGCGAGGCCGAGAAGGAGCGCGCCCGCCGCGATCGCCTCTACCACCTCAACCGATCCGGCGGCGGCCACCAGCAGCGCCGCGAGGCCGCCGTGCTCAAGTCCTCCGTCGACATCCAGCCCGAGTGGACGATGCTGGACCAGATCCCTTTCTCCACCTTCTCCAAGCTCTCCTTCTCCGCCCCCGATCCCGAGGATCTCCTTGTCTGCGGCGCTGTCGAGTTCTACGATCGGTCGTTCGATCGGATCAACCCCAAGAACGAGAAGCGGTTGGAGCGGTTCAAGAATCGGAATTTCTTCAAGGTCACCACGACCGACGACCCCATCATCCGCCGGCTCGCGAACGAGGATAAAGCCACCGTCTTTGCCACCGACGCCATCCTCTCTGCGCTCATGTGCGCGCCCCGGTCGGTGTACTCCTGGGATATTGTCATCCAGCGCGTCGGCAACAATCTCTTCTTCGACAAGCGGGACGGGTCGCAGCTCGATCTTCTCTCTGTGTACGAGACGTCGCAGGAGCCGCTCCCGGAGGCGAAGGAGGACATCAACTCTGCACACTCGCTCGGGGTCGAGGCTGCTTACATTAACCAGAACTTCTCGCAGCAGGTCCTTGTTCGTGACGGCAACAAGGTGGCTTTTGAGGAGCCCAACCCGTTTGCTGCCGAGGGGAGGAGGTGGCCTCGGTTGCCTACCGCTACCGCCGGTGGAAGCTCGACGACGACATGTACTTGGTGGCTCGGTGCGAGGTTCATGCGGTGTCGGAAATAAAAGGGCAGAGGTCGTTCCTGACGTTGAATGCCCTCAACGAGTTCGATCCCAAGTACTCTGGCGTCGACTGGAGGAAGAAGCTGGAGACTCAGAAAGGTGCTGTGTTGGCGACCGAGCTCAAAAACAACGCCAATAAGCTCGCGAAGTGGACTGCACAGGCGCTGCTTGCGAGCGCCGACATGATGAAGCTTGGGTATGTCTCCCGAGTGCACCCTCGCGATCACTTCAACCACGTCATACTTAGTGTGGTTGGGTACAAGCCCAGGGACTTTGCCATGCAGATCAATCTTAACACTTCTAATATGTGGGGGATTGTCAAGTCGATTGTGGATTTGTGTATGAAGCTCAACGAAGGGAAGTATGTGCTTGTTAAGGATCCGTCGAAGCCACAGGTTAGGATATACGAAGTTCCTGCGGATGCTTTTGAGAATGATTATGTTGACGAGCCACTTCCGGAGGAGGAGCAGGTGCAGCCTCCGAATGAGGATGAGGTTGAGGCTTCTGGTGTGGAGGGTGAGGTTATCAAAGAGGGCGAACAGAAAACAACTGGTGATGTTTAATTTTGTTATTGACTCTAATATTGGCTTCATAAAACTTTTGGAATTTTGGGCAGAGTAAACACGTGGTGGTGTCATATTATGTTGTTGTCTTCAATACTGGTTTTATAGAACTTCTCGAATATTTCTCGAGATGTGGTGAAATCTTAAATCTTATTTTTTTTAAATAGGGGGTTTTACTGTTTTGAGGAATCAACATTGATTTCGTTTACTTGCTGTTGTTATGATGTATGTTTATTTGCATCTGTTCACTTTGTGCTATGTTCTGAATTTGTGTGTTTGTGTGTTGGACTAAAGCGAATGTGGAGTTTTTGTACCCTTTTAGTGGAGTTGACGAAAACTTGTTCAGGGATGACAATTGAAGTGGAAAGTCGTATTTAGGTAACAAGGGGCTTGAAAATGTAGTGTAGTAATGAAAATGGAGTCATTTTGCATCCTGCTGTCGGAATTGATGAAAACATATACGAGAAACAATGAAAGGGGTTGGTACACATGAATTTAAACAGCTTGGAAATGAAAGTAGGAAACTACAATGTGTTATTTCTCTTTGTAAATGCTGATCGGTTTAGTCCACATAGCTGAAAGACTTTCTATCCTATATAGTACTGAAACGAAGTGTAGTGTTGAAAGTAGAGTTTTTGTATCTTGTTGGTGGAATTGGGGAAAACGTATGCTTGGATGATAAACGAGTGAAAGGTATTACTTAGGTAGCATGGATTAAATAGGCTGGAAATGAAATTATCAAACTAAAGTGTACTCTTTCTCGTCGTTAATGCTGATCAGTTGATTCTTTGGGAAAAAAATGCTGATCGATTCTTGAATAATCTGTATACTTCTAAAACGAAGACTTAGGTAGCATGGAACAAAGAGCTTGTGAATGAAATTTGAAGCTTAGTTTTACTCTGTAGACGTTATTTAGTCGACATAGCTGAAGAATTTTCTGTACATGCTCTGAATGAAAATAGTTTCTCATCGTATGAAGTTGCTACTATGACGCCCAACATTTCAGCCTCGTCTCAAACCAAACTTTTCTATTCGTTAGTCCAGTTATGGCTAACTAGCTTCGGTGTACACTTTCTGCCTATATACAATTAGGTTTACTGTTTCCTGTTATATCGGCTATCATTCTCTGTGTATGTCCAAGAGCGTGTCGGTTGATGACATGTAGCCCCTATTTCCCATAGTTTTCTTTGTCGAACTCATTTTTAAGAGACTACTGCTGAAGCCTCTGTGGCGCCTGGGTGCATTCTATTTGTCCATGACCACGGGAGAAAGAGGTTTACATCTCCACTAGGTTTGTGGAAGAATTGGATATCGTAACTCCCCCACACCGCCCCGCATCCCCCCTCCCCCAATTAAAGATGAATAACTAACCGCACAATATCTTTGTTTTCCTTTCCTAAAGGCTTTCAGGTACGGTGGACGGACATGCCTTAAAAACTCAATTCTGACAAATCGCTCACTTGTATCAAACTTGTCCGCTTGATATTCTTATATTTTGATTCCATCTACAAGTCATATGCAACTGACCAAATAATCTATGGGAAAAAGCTAGATAGATGGCAAACAAAAAGTACACGTATAATTTACTTTTTTCTATATTTTCCTTGCTTTGTTGACTTTACTGTATAATCAAGTTGGATTTTTATCCTTCACTTATCTTACATAATGAGAGGTAACAAATATTCATATTTTCTCAATCAAAGATCAAGTTTGATGTTATAAAAAAAATAATTTATCATCTCACATCCTCTTTTTTTAAGAGGATGAATTGCAACAAAAATACAACCAGAAATTTTACCACCTAATTTATTTTTGTGGGCTTGTAGCATCGATTTAGATATCTAAAGTGATCATTCCGTGGCACAATTATCTTGATCTAATAAGGGTAAGATGTAAATCTCAAATCCAATAATATAAGATGTAAATGAGTATGAGGCTGCTTGGGGAAAAAAAGAAAAAAGTTTATAAGATGCTTGTTCTGCGACGTCACGATTCTTACAGGAGTAACAGTGAGTTAGTGCTGTGGCTAAACTACATGCAAAAACGTATTTCTATCATCTTCTTAATCCAAATTATTGAAGTCATGTTCTCTAGAAAATTTAGGAAAAAAAACATAAGAAAGAATAAGAAAAACAGCAAACATAGGAGAAAAAGATTCTTAATATAATTGGAGCAGAAAACTTAGGACATGAGGGGGATAAACGAACAACTACAAAAAACTGAAAAACTAAAATTGCCAGCCTGCAGATGCCCATTCACGAACAAAATCGGCCTGCAAAATTTTACATTTGATCTTGACAAGGAACCAAGAGTACTATATTAAGAATCAAGGTTCTAATTCTTGCAGCAGGAACGAAAAAGATTCTTCTAACTCTTTTCTTCCCTGCAAAGGCCACGGGTCGATCGATTAATGTCCAGTGAGGAGAAGCTTACCGTGAATACCAAAATGATAATAAATCTTCATGGTAATTTCTTCTTTTAATTTACATTGCCTATCTAACTGTCTTGTCATTTGTTGTAGTGATAAGGAAAGATATCTGATTCTATGCGGTGCAGTTAATACTAGGAAGACATTGATGAAGAATACTTATATCCCCGCCAAACTTCAACGAAAATTTGATATCTTAAATTACCCCATCAATGCTTTCTTTCTTCTTCCCAACTCATCCACATGCATCCCTTGTAAAGGACCTTATAAGCCCCAGCTGGATTTCTATAATCCTTCAAAGTTTCCAACCTCTGCAGGTCATCCTTGCCAAGGACTTAGCTAGCTTGGTCCCTTCCCTGGCATGCCGCATGGGAAGGTCATATATGCTTGCCAAATCACAAATCGACCCGTCAAAAATTCCTGGGCGTACATTTTTATAACTGTAATCTAATTAAATGGTTTAGTTAAGCCTAGCTCAATCTTAGTTTGGACTCTAGGCAACACTTTGAAAACATTGGAAACTTTTTCCAGAGGTTAATACTGCTGAGCATGCTTTAAAAAACTTGTTTCATGATACATTTGCGTAGGAAATTAGAACCATCTACGTTGTTTATAATTTGAGATTGATATATAACCAACGCTATCAAGTTTCACATATGTTGGAGAATGTTTACCTTTTTTCTTTTACGGATGCTATAGATTGGTATATAACCAATGCTATCGTGAACACAATTTTCTCCCAACCAAGATATTATATTAATCGCCATGCAAATCAGTTACAAAACTAAATCAAGACAACCATGACCTTCAATCAGCAATTACATCTTCAACAAGAACCAGACCAATGCTTCATACAAAAAATGAGCTTATTATCCATCAATCCACTTACAATCATCGAATTTCATCACAGATAGCCAATGCGCGGAGCTTGGTACGTATAGTATAGTAGTTGCAGGTCCCCCATTAATGGCGGCCGTCTATTAGCTCACCCGCTACTTGCTGTTCTTCTTCGATGGCACCCTCCCATCGGTGCCGGCGAGCATGCCGTACTTGTCTTTCCTCGTAAAGTTGGTGCACTCGAACCCCAACGTCCCGGCGAGCACCCTCTGTATGTAGTTGGCGACCTCGATCGGGGACTTGCCGCCGGCGACGGTGAGCTCCTTGGGCAGCTGGTTGAGGAAGGTGATCTCGTAGGTGGGTGTGGGGTTCATGAAGAAGAAGTAAGGGTCCATGATCTTCCAACCCCGCACGGTGGTGCCGTGGAACATGCTCTGTTTGGTGTTGATCGCCACCGGCACGATCCGGTCGGTGAGCTCGGCGAACAGCGCGCTGAACCGCAGCAGGAACGGTTCCCTGCAAGTGGTGCCCTCGGGGCAGATCACCAAGTCCCCCTCCTCCAACAAGCGCTTGATGTTCATCGCGTCCTGGTCTCTTTCTCGGGACAAAGCCACGGCCTTGATGGGGGAGATGAGCTCGGAGAACTTACTGATGCTGTAGGTGACGCAGCTGATCTTGCGGCCGAGGGCGACGGCGGTGACGATGGGGTCGAGGACGGTGCGGTGGTTGCAGACGAACAGGACGCCGGGCTGGCCGGGCTTGGGGGGCGGGGGTGGGCTGCCTTTGACGACGAGGTTGATGCCCATGAGGGCGTAGTTGCGTCGGACGATGCGTTCGGGTAAGGGGAGGTTGATGTAGACGCGGAGGAGGGAGAGGAGGAAGCCAACAGGCATCCAGAGGAAGGTGAGGAGGGCGACGATGGGGGTCGGGCGGTGCACGAGCCGGCCGTCGTGGAGGACGACGGGGCTCAGCAGCTTGTTGCGCGGCACCGGCGCGCATTGCGTCTTGGGGACGATGCATGCTTCCTGGTCAATCATGAATTATGCATGATCACCACCACCAAAAAAAAGAAGAAAATAAAACATAGAACAAGCTGATGTCTTTGTTTGAGACTTTCTTTTTTATTTACTTTATGACTATTGCTATTGCTCTGATTTGTGATGAAAAGGGAGGTGTTTCGTCTAAGAACTTGATGGAAGAAATATCGTCAAAAACAGTAATTTTCGACTTTGAAATTGACACAAGCAACAAGGCATGCATCCTGCAACAAAAAGGAAACCGACGTTTTCCAAAATTTTCATTTGCATAAACCGAGAATTCGTAAAAAACTCGTTCAAATATGATGTGATGTTTTCATTGTTTCACCAGTGTCAAGAGAACGGTGCAAGAAACCGGAGAACTTAAGAAATCGTCATCGGAAAAATGGGATTTGCAAGTGCGTAATCGACCAGAGCAGAGAGACACTCTAGCTAGAGTTCAAGTGTGTCCAAATTTCACCGTTTTCAACTGGGAACAGGAAAATCCAAGGAAACCATTGTTTTACCAATTTAGTCGCCAACCCAGAGATCGATAAAAAACAGAGGTGAACAACAGCATAAATTGATTGATTGCTTCCCGCTGTCCGAAGCCGCCATTTCATCCATCAAATTTGCAGCGACAGAGATCTTAATCGAGAATTGAATGAATGGATGATGAAAAAACGAGAATCCAACAAACAATTGTCGTCGGAAGACGATGAAACTGAAAAAAACACATCCTACGAAAATGTGATTTTCTAGCATGAAATCTGCAAAAACAGACATTGTTTCTCGAGAATTCGCCGAGCCATGTGCTTATCAACCATGCAATTAATTCACATAAAATATTTACTAATAATTCGACGAAACCAAAGTGAATTTTAACGATGCGATACATAAGAACGTAGACGTTTATCAATAATCCAAGATAAACAACAGAGACCATGCATCTGTAACAAGTTAACGAAACCATCCATGCACTCCATAAAAACGTAGATCGTTATCAAAGAATCCAACAAAACCGAAAATGTGATTCCGAAACCATGAAATCCACACACAGACAAAAAAAGATAAAAGAAAAAGCCAGATGATTACCAACAAAGCCATCCATGCAAAATCCTCGAGAACAGAGATCTTTACCAAAGAATCAATAAAAAAGAAAAAAAGGAAAAAAGATAGAACCTTGCAGAGCGACATGAACTCAAAATCCGTCTCCCGGTCGCCCATCCCCAAGTCCGGCAAGCTCCTGCCGGCGAACTCCATCTCGACGGCGGCACGCTTGAGCCCACCGACCAGCACTCCGGGCTTCTTCACAAACCCCGTCGCCCTCCCCGACTTGGTCACCTCAATCTCCGTCCCCAGCACCTTATCCCCACCAAGATACGCCTTCACGAACGGCTCCACCAAGATCCTGGGGTTGGCCGTCACCACGTACCGCCGGCCGAACGAGCTGAACACCGGCCAGCTCTCGGGGTGGACGTCCTCGGCGTAGAACTTGGGGAGCACCGACCTGGCCGCAAACTCGATGTCGCGCACCTTGAGCCCTGCGAAGGAGAGGAAGATGAGGATCTGGATGGCCATGGCCTCGGAGCAGAGGAGGTAGACGAGGATGATGGGAGGCACGGCGGCGAGCAGGATGAGCCCGCGAAGGAGACTGCCGGCTTCCAACGCCACCAGCATGTAATAGGGGAAGGCGCTGCCGGAGATGAGCAGGGTGCCATCTAGGTCGGCCGCGACGGTCTGCTCCGACCGGTCGGCGGCGCTGCACTTGGATATCGGCTGGTATGGGGGTGCAACACCATTGTTGATCGACGATTGTGATGAATGACACCAACAATTACACTATTATTATACTATATACTACTATATGTTGCTGGTCTCTCTTGATAATTGATATACATTCAAGAGGAGGAAGGAGAAAGCATGGCCGCAATGGGAGGTGTTGGTGGTGGTATAAATAAGAGGAGGTGGAGGTGAGGGGTAAACTGAAAAGCATATTGGCAGGTCTGGGCATTGAATTAACACAGAGCTTTAATGGCGGCTGTGCCTTCGTTGTTTGTCTATCTATACCACAATACCAGCAGCGGGGGAGAAGGGAGTCTTGTTTTGGAAGAGGTTTTTGTAAATTTCTTAGAAGTTTAGAATTAGCTGAAGATGTTATACCTTCATCTTTTCTCTTTTTATAGAAATAAATAATGGGTTCATATATATTGAAATAAAAATCCCCAGGGCTAGATTTCAAGTTTTTTTAAATTTTGCATTAAAATTTAATCCATCTATCGTAAATATCTTTGAATTTTGACTTAAACGACTCGAGTTGAAATTTGAAATAGAATCAACCCCAAGTTAACCTGGTTTGTGCCCTCAAATATATTGTTGTCTTTATATTTTTACTTTTTGTGCTCGTTTTAATAATATATTCTAATCTTTATATACAAACATATGACAATTATATAGGATTTAGTAATTTGGTTGAGAGTAATAATAACAGGTGGGAAATATTATTTTTCTAACAAAACAGTACGTAATTTCAGTGTAACCGGATAAGTGGCATTTATTAGAGGTTGGTCCGAGGGGCCTGAGTACTTCTTGGGCAAAAGAATTTGCAATCTGTAGTGGCTCGCCACGAGATAAATTTTAAAAATGCCAATGGGTGAAAGGCCAAGATGATCATCCAAGGCTCTTCATTTGTTTAATAAGAGTAAGTTCGTACTTATAATAAGTAAGTTTTTATTTCAAGATCGAAATACATACTATGAATAAGTTAATGCTTATATAAACTTATATATTTATAATGTATATATTAACAGGTTAAGATGTTACGTCAGGCACACTCAATAATAAAGATAGTCTTTAAAATATTATATAGATGAACTTATTGAATAATAGAATAGATTATACGATCATATGATATTTAACAGATAGATCATATTTTAAAGATAATATTTAATTGAATAAGAAAATAAATTATAAAAATTTGATATAATTTTTTATTTTATTATTTTATGGATCGGTTAAATATCCTGTTTTAAATTAAATACTGAGTTTTAATTCTTATTTTATTAATAAGACTAATAGATTAATAAAATCAAATAATTAGCTAGTCATGTGTTCCAGATTAATTGCGATTTGCAGACATATACAGATGATAGGTGGCTGGTAGTGGTACCCATAAATTGTGCAAGTGACTCATTAAAGAAGAAGCATGTGTGCCGTGTTGTCTGTGTACTAAATACCAACCAGTCTTGCTAGCCAGCTAACTTCGATCAAACATTGAACATTAACATCATCAACATATATAAACACGGTTAAAATGGAGAAATTAAGCATCTATGAATAGTACTCTATGCATAAAATGGCTTTGATTTATTAGTAAAGACTTAAGACTAGTACTAATATCAAATGGGAGTACATAATGCATGAGTATCAATTGTCTACTCCTTTCCTTTCTTTTCATCCTTCTTCATCATTGATACAAGCATGAATTAGTTCAGATCACAAGCAACTTTTAGTTGGATCCGATTGGCCCATAGTTACGTTGGTTGCATTTTCTACAAGTCTTTGATAAAGAAACTGTTCGGTTTGATCCAAATTGAGCAATATATGCCAACCACGCAAAAACAAATTTATGATGGTACACTTAAGGTTGTTAATTGAGTGAGCCAGCTCATGACCATTTATTATTTGGCTAGGCTTTGACTCCACTCGAAACTCGACATTTAAATACTTGAGCTCGAACTCAAATCTTACGAGCCGAGCTTGAACAAGGTTGTGTTCGAATCGACTCGACTCGGTTATAACTCAGAACTTGACTTGAACTTGACTCGATAAAATAATATAATAATATTATTTTTATATTATATTATATATATATATATATAATATAATAACAAAAAGTGAGATAATTGAGATGGTAAGTAGACCTCAAGGTTGTGGGGTGTCAATTCACATTGATACTTTTTAAAGTGAGGTATTTTTGACTTTTAATCGAGCCGGTTTTGAGTTCACAAATGAGTTTAGTTTGAACTTGGGAAAATTAAACAGTTTAAGTGTATTCGAGTTCGAGTTGAGCTTGAACACATAAATGATATTCGAGTCGAACTCAAACATGTATATTCAAAACTCGTTTGATCTCGAATCGAGTTCGAACGAGTTTTGAACTATTTGAGCCGAGTTCAAAGAGTTCGGCTCGTTCGCTCGATTAGCACCCCTAAGTACACTGCAGATCTTTTTAATTTTTTGAAACAAGAACAAAATTAACAAATAGTTGAGCTTCCAGCGGTTAAATATTTCCCTTTCTTGTACGCTCGAAAGGTTTATGTTGAGAAGGACAAACACCAATTTGCCGTTTCCCGCTTAAGGCTAATGGGATTGGCTTTCTCGAGATGAGCACTTTTTATTGCAACTAACAAGACCAACTTTTGAGCTTATTATGTGCAGGTAAGGTGAGGGATGTATTCCTTAATCACCTAATTGTGCGGCTCCTATATATGCTATATTTTTCCAATTAAGATTATTGTGAGTAAAGCCAATTACCCATCCAGGGCATCCAACTTAATACAATTGCTAAGTTTTATCATGGCAGGTTAAAAAAGTAGCGTCAGGGCGAAATTATTCACGAAAACAAGGTAGACGCAAATTTATGAAGGGTATCCAAGTAGGTGAAGATTGGTCCAGTATTGTATGTTATTCATTAGACGCTGATGGTTACCAGACTTGGGTTCCCTCTATTAGAAATTTCATGGCGATTAAGTAAGATTTGGAATACAACTAGCTACCTATGGCGCTTGACACTTGGCTTGGCAAGGGCTCGGCTTGGATGGATGGGCTTGTAAGTACACGTGATAAGTACTTTAGGCCCAAAATTGCATCCCCTAGGCCCAATTAAGGATTGATTATAGACTCCAATTTCGGATTTCGACAAGATCCATTCAGGCCCATGGGCCGCTGGGGTTGTCCGGTCCTCGAACAAATCTGAAAGGCTAAACTACTCTAATTTACCAGAAACAGTTTTTATTTTTAAAAACAAAATATTTTAATTGATTAGGACATTTTGATAGTATCAGTCAACAGTTTTTGGAAATTTATTGTTGTCATGTATAATATCAAACTCTCAGTCGATTCAAGCATAGGTCAGTTCCCCCTCACAAATTCGAGCCGAATTAAATCAAGCTATACATTAAACAAAATTGAGCTTGTTATACGTATTAGCAGTCTGGGCTGAAATTACGAGACGGTTGAAAATTAAATTAGCTGTTCATGCGAAGTCCGCGGAACTAAAAGAGCGGTGTTGGTCACATGAGTTTAGTCAAAAAAATATGGGGCAAGTGATCTTTTGTTCATCTATAAGATCTAACAAAGTCAGTTGCTATGGTCCGACAGCCCGTGAATGTTGCTATTAATTGCATGCTTTACCTCCCCCGCTTTACTCGTTAGTGTCAATACGTACAAATTCACGAGTTGCATGAAAAGTTAGAACCGAGCACTCGGTTGTTCCGAACCAAATTTTAGTATTTCCATTTACAAAATTTGAAACCAAATTGAACTAATTGTAAGTAAAATATGAGTACTAATCAAGTTTAATCAAACCACTCACCCATTAAAGAGAAGTAAATATAATTATTTATGGTTCACTAATAATTTATTGGGCCTTACATCAAATATTAACGGTAAGATCTTACACCAAATTATTTTTCGTAAAGTACAACCTGTTTTTGCTAGTTCTCAAGCAAATTAAAACCTGTTAAAAGGATCAAATAAGTTTTAGAATTTGATCAAAGGAGATTTTGTCAACCAAAAAGTACAATAATAAGAGTAAACGAAAAGGGTGTTATGTCTTGACAAAAATAGTCTTTTCTAATTATATATATAAAAAAAATACTATTGACTTATGCCCGCTCTCCATCCCTCAGAATGAATTTCATGTAGAGATCTGGATACTATCACGTAGTACAAGCGGAAGAATTTTGGATTAAGGAATGCTTTGATATAGTATTTATGACTCCTCAGTGCCTTGTATATTTTTTAAAAAATAACTTAATTATGAATTAATTTTTTTAAAAAATTTAGGCCATCACTGTCAGATCTGATTCTAACAGTTTTCCAAACGTCAGGCTGCCATGGCCAGATCCGGTTTGGCAATTGGGTTGGCGGCCGGATTTGGCCTCAACAAGAACTTTAATTTTATTTTTTAAAATTTTTTTAGAGCTCAACTTGAGTTTTGTTATAATGTTTTAACCATCCAGCTTAATATAATTGTTATTACAGGGGAAAAATATCTTGAGTATTAAATATTACAAATCACTCTTAACACGTGATTAGCATATTAAGCAATCCTTTAATTGTAAATTTTTCCATATATAACAAATTACAATTTGATCTTTTTTAATCTAATATTTACCCATTCTTTCCATAATTTGGTATCGTACTTTCATTTTTCCAATAGTAGGAAAACCAATAAATATTCGAATGATAACTCTTTACCTTTCTTTCATCTCTGATAACTTGAATAGAAGTTTGTTGCCCCTGAAAATCACTTTAAAACATAACTTGTTTTCAGAAATGATAATTCACAAAAAATTACATTAATTTTTGCACTATAATCCTACTATTCTCTGTGTCTATGAAGTTTGAACAATACTAATCCTACTATTTGCAACAATAACTACACCCTTTTCCTTTGATAATCATCTCTTAATCACATCCCCTTCATCCATTGGCATGCCTGCTCGGGCCTCAACCTCATAGCTCCGACCCCCGTGGCAGTGGCCAACGGCGCCGTCGCCGTCGCCGTCGAGAGGAAAACAGGTGTCCTCGCCGCCGGTGTTCCATAGGAAGTGGGCATAGTTGGCGGCGTAGTAGGTGTTGCCGGGATCCGCCGCGATGGCCTCCAGATAGGCCTCCTCCGCCGCCTCCAAGTCCCCTCGCGTCATCCACAAGAAGGCGGCGTACTGGCCGATCGCCGCCGCGTCCGCCGGACGCACCGCCGCCGCCCTCTTGAAATATTCCTCCGCCCTGTTCACCGCCGAGAAAAGAACGTCAGAAAAAGCTATAAAAGATCGGATGTTTTTGGGTGAAGATTGTAATAGCTATGAAAGATTTAAGCTCTTACCGGTCCTGGTCATGGCGGACGGAGAGGAGGAACTGGGCGAAATTGGAGAGGAGAAGGGGGTTGTCGGGGTCCGCCGCCACAGCCGAATGGTATTGGAGCTCTGTTCGGAGGTACTCGGCGTATTCGTCGTCTGATTCGAGCGCCACCTTCACCGGCGACACCATCCCATGCATTGCCGACTCGTCCACGGCCGTCATCCTCGCCGCCTCCTCCACCATCGCCTCCCACACCCTCTTCTCCGCCGTCAGAGAGAGCTGTCGGCGCCCGTCGTAAAGACCACCAGTCTCCGCCGTCCTCCATTGCCCCCGCCACCGGCGGCGGTTTTCCACGCCCGTCTCCGCCGCCTATGGACGCCGTCCTGCCGGCGGAGTCGAAGATGGACCTGGGTATTTGCCGGTCGAATTGGGAGAAGCTCTGCTCTGAGGCATCGGGTGCCACCGACACAGTGACAGTAGCGGCGGCGGCGGGAAAGACTGGATTTTTATCCATGGAGAAGACGGTGAAGTTGGCGAGGAAGATGAGGAGGTAGACCATGAGGGTGGGGGTGTGGGAGAAGATGGATTGGAAGAGCCAGACGAAGGAGGCGTGGAGCTCGCTCTGGACATGGCAAATGATCTTCTCCAGGTCCTGGTAGAAGAGGGCCTCCCGAAGCCTCAAGACGAAGCTCTGCACCTCACTGATGATGAAGACGGTCGACGAGAAGGCCCTCTTCATCGGGCAGCCGCCGTCGCCAGCGAGGGAGAGCCCACTAACTTCGCCGGCCTTATTCCGCCGATGGTCATGGTCGGTGTTCATGCTCTGGACCAGCTTCTCCATCTTCCCGGCGAAGTCCTCCGGAGAGAAGGAAAAGCCGTGATCTTGCAAGGTGGCGCTGGTCGCCTTGCTTTTCATGGCGAGCTCGCAAGAGCGAGTTCTTCGTACCCTCGCCGTCAGCGGTTCACCGAGAAAAGACGGCCGGCAAATGATGTTGGCGGCTGAACATCTCGTTCTGGATATCCCGGCGGCGGCGGTTGCGGCAGGGGCGAAGCAAGTCGCCGCCATTTCCATCTCCTTGTTGGAGTCGCTGCCCAGAATCTATCACACACTGTTTCCAACCCGCTCGTTCGGGAAGAAGATCAAAACCCTGGAAAACAAATTGAAGAAACGCCGATCAATGATTAAGATAAATATCAACCTCTCTTAAAACGCTCGTCATCATGTCTCAGAGCAGGAAAAAGGAGTTTGATAAAGACTCAAAGAAAGGTAGGATTGATGGATTGACAACACTCACAGTAAAGACGTCTGTATGTAGTTTGAGGCTGAGCTGCACCCTACCCCAACGTGGGTGGGGTGTGCTGTGGCGACGGCGGTGAGAGTCACCTTCCTCCATTTATATATATGGTAGCTACCAAGGAAAGCTCTTGCTCTTTTCACTATAGAGTATTGGAAATTGGAAAATGCTGGGAAAGATCGTAGCATGGAGTCGTGTATTGTATGTATTTACCCTTGCTTTCAATTCAGATTTTTTTTCTCTTCCTGATGCATCCATCTGTGACCAGAGCAGCAGCTTCTTCACTTTTACTTTTGTTGTTACGTGTCACGGCTTGTTACCACCTACTTGTACCTGGGTTATAAAGCTTCTTTACTAGGTATAGTAAAAATCCGTTTAAACCCATTCGATTCCGACTTGACTCACTTGATATATTTAAGGACAATTAAAAGTTTAATTTAATCATTCTATATATTTGATTTATTGGTAGTATGTTACATCCAGAAATTTAGAGGGGAAATGCCGCTCACGAAGAGATACATTCCTATCAATTTTTACCAAAAGTCCAAAATCTAAATTAGAAGCATATACTTTTTTTTCTAACAATTGACAAAGATGTTTAGCATTTGTCTGCTAATAAACGTCGGAAGTTGCTACTTGAGTCCAGTTGTTCCCGGTCTCTACTCTCTCCCTCGCAATTACTCCACCGTGAAATTGAGAGAGACGCCATGTCGACTCAGAGATAATTTGTTGATTTTTTCTGGCGGCCAGCTTGCTCTCTCTATTTTTCTTGGCCTTTGGGTAAGCTTGTCCAATTGTCATACGTACGTATATATGCTAGCTTGCGTTGAAAAAAATAATAGAAAGATTTTTAACCTTACATGTACACACTATTGGAAACCTCATTTAAATGAATAAAGAAAAAGAAACATTACTTCTTATATGTAAAAAATCTCACGCTTGGTACATAAGTCAAAAGTAGAGACATAAATAGATGGAGGAAGATGATTTTGTTTCGGTGTAGTACAGCTGCGTTGGGAATTGACATGAACGGTGGGTAAGAGTAGCAGCCACAGAGGGTGAGTTGTATACTTTTCTTTTTTCATTTTTTTAAAATATAGTTCTACCCCTATTACCTCGTGCTCCTACGTATTTATTTGAAAGGTTTTTTTATAGAAAAGCAAGGCTTGCTATAATTAATATATATATAATTACAAAAAATCTTTCTGTTACGGGTATGTTTTGATTGTGAAAAGTGGAAAATTATTTTTTACATTTTTACTCGTTTGATTTGAAAAAAAATAAAAAAAGTAAATGGGTTGTCCATTCTCTTTACAAGTTATTTTCCCCTCAAAAAAATATAAGAAAATAATATAAAGTGAGAATGATGTTTTATAATTTTTTTTAACCAATGTGAGAGAAAATAATAAAAAAATTAAAATTTTTTTCTTGTTTTTCCTTCAATCTTTTTTTAATATAATATATCAAATTAAAATACCCCTCATTAAAACCCAAAAAAAACGTACTATGCTGTATGGACCCATCATTATATATATATATATATATACGCGAATGGCATCATATTTGTCTTAAAGCATGTATTTTTTGAGGAATTTTTTTGTGCCAAAGCCGACCCATGCGGAGAACATGCGGGAAAGAGAGAGAATTAAGAATATAATAATACAATGGGGACAAAAACGTTAGAATCGCAAGTATCGTCGGAGACGGTGGTTGGCCGGCAATGGACGGGCCAGAATCAAAAGCATGGGTTGCAACTAGACTACATTACACAATACGTACACCATTCTTGAGTCGTTGAGAGCCAACTAATAACAGGACCAGCTCCTTGTGGTGTTACCTTGACCCTTTTCTGGGAATTGAATTGAGATGACGGGTCAAAGAAGATATCGTTTGAGTCGGAGGGGGGTAGGCTTGCACTCTCTATCAGTGCTTCCACACAAGTTAAAGTCTTAGAGGGAGAGGACGGTCCAGAATTCACACTCAGACCCAGTAAGCAGCTTGGTACTAGCTATTTCCCTGCTTGATCTTCATTTTCGTTTATTGCGTCTCAACTCCAACTTCTTGGGGTCAGGGTTCCAAAAAAATACTAATTCTCTGGGTCACAGCTAACATTTTTTTTTTTTTTGGGGAACAAGCTAACAGCTATTTGCTTCTTGGTACCAGCTATCCTGTTTTTTAGCTCCGGTGCAGGCCGAGCAGAAGAAGTAAAACAATTTGGCTCATAGGCAGCTATTCTTATTGATTATTAATTAATAAGGCAAGCATAATTTAGTAAAAATAAAAAAACTGAACCAAATGGAAACCAAATTATCAAGAAACCGAATTATCAATTCGATTAGGTTACAAGTTAGTTTGGTTTGGTTTTTTACAGGGATGTGAGCATAACCAAAATGCATATTGATAATTTGGTTTGGAATCAAATTAATTAGGCTTGGTTTTCAATATGGGTGTAAATATAACCGAAATGCACATTGATAATTCGGTGCAAAATCGAACCAAACCAAATTAACCAAAACAACCTAATTTATGAATAATTCTAAAATATATATTTTATGTTAATAATCATGAAATTATAATATTTTATGATGATTTTTTATTTGTTTAATATAATATATACATTTACAATTGCTTATCAAATAAATACTCTCATTAAAATAATGATATAATTTTTAATTAAACAAATTTATTTTTTTATAATTTGAGATGTAACTCGATCATTTGATGATATATTTAGGTTCCGTTCGATTTTAAGAGTAATTCAGTTTGATTTTGGTTACAAATCCAACTGCCAAAGGTAATAAGATTAATTTTATTCAGTCATGTTGGAATTAAATGCTCACCCCTACTTATTAATAAAAAAAGAGAACAACAAATAGGAAATACAACTAATTAAAATATAATAAAAATAAAAATCATTTATTTATAAAATCAATGTCTCTCATCTAATTTAGTTTAGAATATATTTATAAAAATCAAAATCTATCTATAACACAAATTGTGATATCTATGCCCAATATATTATATATAAAAGAAGAGTCAAAAAATCACTCTCATAAAAAGTAAAAAATTCAATGAAGCAAAATACAATTAAAATAAAAGAAATAAAATAATAATAGTTTATCTCCTCTTTCAACTAAAATCTATATTTACAATACAAATCCGTCTATAAGACACCAAATCATTACAGTTATCTCATTATTTAATAATGATCTATATACACGATTCAAATCTATCTACAACGTAGGCCACGCACTGTCATGGCATCTTGCCTAATATACAAACCCTGTTATAACACCTCAATTAGCGTTCATCTCCAAAATAGGACTATACTCTCTGTTATAACTCTTCCCCAAGTTCTCATGCAATAATCCATTAATGTTTATCGTCCACCTGACTTGATTAAGAACCCCAAATATTGCCGAAAACCATCGTAACAAAATATAGCAAAAACTATATAGAATGAATAAGCTCTTTCAAATTAGAATTTATCCAAGTAATAGTATATATGTACAAGATCAATTGAAATGTTTAGACTCCAAGGATAGAGAAAGGAACAACAAAATCTCGGAAGGTAGGTCGAGTTTATGAACCTCAATCTGGCCTCTGTCAAAGAATGGATATCGGGCAAAAAATGGAAATACTACAAAATTTAGAGTGTGAGTAAATGGTATATAAAGACTGTCAAAGGTTTATTTCTTTTCCTCACCAAAGGCAAGACATATATTCACAGTTCTGGTGTTGAGTCCTCGTCCGCTTATGAAACAATAGCTACTATACAACTGGGCACAAAAACAGGTCCAACAAGAATTGAGGCAATCGATAAATACTCCTGGCCCAGGCCTTCTTGACCAGGACGGTTGCCTCCAAACTTCGGTACCAGAGTCAGTGGACTGTAAAAATCCTCTCTAACAGTGATTCTTTCTAAACATGTGCCTTTTGTAGGATGTTTATAGTGTCAACAAACTTAATCCATTTATTCAACAGACGTTGCTAGGAAGTAAACAGGTGAGTCGGGATAAAGCAAAGATTTTAATCTCTTAGTTACCTCATCTTTTTGTAGTTGCATTTCTTCCAGTATCATGGATACAGCAGATTTGCAAGACTGCTCATCTCTGAATGCAAGAGTCCATCTCCCATCAATCAGGTTCTTTGTCTTCATTTTTACGAAAGAACCAGATCTAGCTGCCTCAGAAAAGGGCAAAGTTGATGGTCGAATCCGTAAATGCAACCAGTTTGGATGTTTTTCATCTATTTGGGGCTGAAAGGAGGAGTTACTAAATAAGAAAATGAAACTATATTGAGATATTAAAGCAAAGTTACTGAGATATTACAGCACAGACAGGAGACTAACATTTGAACCAGCTAGGGGTTCAGTAACACGAACTACCCCATTTGTTCTTTGGGAGGCAAGTCCTCAGCAAGGAGGAGCCATCCAGATGTTCCACTTGATACAGCCAAAAAGCAAAAATAACGTTCTTTACCTTCTCAAATGCAATTCTGCAAGGAATTGCATCAGCTGTAGAACAGGAGTCGACATGATTCAAGGAGATTGCACAAGCACATAAATGGACCACAAGAGATGAAAGAAGCGCTCAATGTACCTAGGTTTACTTTTGTGCCAGGTTTAGGGACCAATGAGCCCAAGCTAGCATTTGTTGAGCGGGAGCTCTCAAGATTCTCAACCGGAGTAACTGGTGCTTGATCTGGCAATGGGCGTCCAACAGAAAACTTATGGAGTTGATGGTAAAATACAAACACCTGTCAAAAAATAATAAAAGCACAAAATGGAAGTGTCAAGACGTCAAATTTTTATCAAACTAAAAAGTGAGCAGCAACTTGCATAAAAATTGCCATATATCCACGTGAAAACAATTTTCATGTCCATCATATCAGCTTTATGATAAACAATATTCATGCAACTGTCAACCTATGAAGGTGCTTGTGTAATTTAAAAATGTATACGGTGAAAATGAAAACTGAACATCTTCTCTATCTTTTTTTTTGATAAATAACATCTTCTTTCCTTACAAAATGCTTTAGAAGAAATATATTCGGTGTAATGAAATTGACAGTATTGTTCACATTGATTAGTGACTTGCATCATCCTTAAGATAATGACAAAGTCAATTGGCAGAAAACATATTCGCAACTCCAAAATGCTGACATAAGGCATAGATGATAGAGGATTATGATGATTCAAGTTTTGAGGATGTGAGAGCACTGTTCTGAAAAACTACATAAATGAAAAACAAAAAGGAACAAGTGATAACCTTCACTATTTCTTCCATTCGGAGGCCGGCAGAAAAAGATGACTCTCCTGGAAATTTAAAAAAAAAAATCACGAAAACACCCAGAAAAGAGATACCCCAGATACCGTAGAACATAGTGGACATAATTTCTTACCTTCCAAAGAGTTGCTTGTCAATGGTAAAAGTGTATGCTTAGGATCCTTTTTAGGTGATGAAGATTCAATAACTAAAACAAACAACAATAATGGTGAAAAAAACATTACTTCACAAAAGAAAGAACAAAATTGCCATAACAACTCAAAAACATTACCTATTTTGCACTTCGTCCACTCAACATCCAAAACTGATATTAGCAAATCACACCATATCCCATTGATTTCATCGTATAGACAATTTGTACAACGTCTAAAGGAATCCTGCCAAAGTTTGAAGCTCGTGTAAGATGACCATATATTGGATTAAACATGATCAGTTGTAGAAAATATACAAATAAATAACAGGATGCTCACTTATCATCTAACTCTTAGCAATTTGAGGTGGCGACCATCAAATTCACCCTAACTATGAGGGAGTAACTGTCGCAAAAGCCATCCACCATCCCATATTTGTTTCTGCAGATACATTTGACCTGCAGAAGAGAGTGACCAAGGTATCCAACACCTACGTACATATTAGCATAACAGACATCAAACCTCCAAAAGCATATAATATAACCATGGCCAAAAAATTCATGTTACTTCTTCATTCAGAAAAGGGAAGACTGCAATGCCCACAGAATATGAAGAAGAACAATATAATTCAGCCCTGCCTGCCCGTACTATGTATATACTACACTATTCAAATTTCCAAAGTCAGCGTATAAAAACTACAGAAATGCACTCTCGTAAAATGTGATGCCAACTATGTCTTAAAGATTCCAATATTTCCTCGTAAATGTTTCAGAATCTTAAAAATGAGAGACAAGCACAGCCATTGGTGAGCAGAGACGCAAGGTATATAAAGGGTCATGCCAATGAATTCTGAGGCTTACACTATTCAAGAAATAAAGAAACAAAAAACCTGGTATCTATGAGCTTGAGGGCTGATTTCTGGTTCTCCGCAAGAACAATCCAGACCATAACGATCCTAAAAGACAATGTATACTAAGGAAATATGTTGTAACATTATCAATTCAAAACCAATAAAATAATCAGACATCATATTTTGTAACATGGCATCTCTACCCAGAGTGATTCTGAAGCCTTATATAAGTCGCGAAATACTATAAACACATCAAATTTATGCACTTGCATATCTACGACGATCATGGCTACGGTAAAGCTTTCAAAAGCAAGAGATCCCCTTGAGATCCTTGTGCACTGGAGCATCATACTTATGAATAATTTCATTTGAAAGAGAAATCGATCAAAGGCAAAGATATTAACCACAAGCCACTAAATTCTCTCTGCAATACAATTTTCCAGCAGAAGGCAAGGGTGCTTTCCATCACTTAAAAAAGTAATCATTACTCTCCAATTATATTTGGATTACTCATATAGTTTATATAAAAAGCGTATTAAACCACCTATAAACATCTGTCTGAGAACCTATTACACAACCTTGATTAGACAGGGCGAAAGGGATTACCTTCAGGTTAGATAGATACCTATCAAGTTCACTGTCACTGCCAAAACAATTGCCCAATACAGCCTCTGAAGAGAATAATTTTTCTTCATCACAACCTTCACCAACCAGTGCTTGCTGCAAAGGACAAAAGAAAAATGTACCTTTGTCATTCTAAACTAGTAAGATCTTGATATTAAACCAAAATAATTTTATCTTCCCAAAAGTACCTAAATCCAAGCTGTACTCAACGATCGACACAAAAAGCAGACACTCAAAAGTGAAAATTCAATTACAAAAGAAAAAAAATCAAAACATGACTGTTACCAACCAGTAAAAGCTTCTTGTGCTGCTTCCTTCTAGGAAGAATTCCTAGTGCATCCAACATTGACTCATCCAGCTCTATCATAAACATTCAAATGTTATTTGAAAATAATAAACTCCACAAACATTTAATTTAAATGGCTATGTTTACCTTTTGTTTGCAACAAAGTGGAAAGAACATTTAAAGAACCCACAGCTTGCAAGTCATTTCCGTCGCGTATATATGATAGTAACACATCCCTACAGTAAGAACAGATCAAAAACTACCACTTCAAAGTTAGGCAGTAAAATTGTTTGAAGGATCTCTCAGATGTACCTCAAAGAATGACACTCCGTAAAATGGTTTATGGAATCAAGATGTCCTGATAATGCTTGGTACTCTGAAGTAACAAGTAGAGATTCCTTTGAGTTGCTTGTTTCTGCCATTCTACTAACCGAGGCCCTGTCCACTTCCTCGATGCCTTCAGATATGGAACAACTGAGAACATGACCATTAAGTTTGCTCACTGATTTTAAATCGAAAGCATCAAAAGGGCAGAAAAGAGAACCAGCAATGCTGTTCGCCAGATCTTTAGTCTTCAAAATTCGGAAGATGCAGCAAAGTAAGTACATTGAAGCAGTTGCTCCAATTCGGACTCCCTGGTTAATGGTAACGCATGGTTTGAAATGAATTAATTATATAAACAAAAAAGTAAACATAAACTGTCAGACTAAACAAGTATAGACACATAAATCACCAACATGGAACATCTGATGAATGCCGAAACTGCAGACCATTTAAGAAGTGGCCTAGTCACTTAAAATGCCCCAAAAACATTACATGTAGGATAACCAAATTTATCTTTCTTACAAGCTCAAATATTTTTCGTCAACATTGTTACCATCACCAATCACTCACAAATTGAAATGAATTCCTGGAGCACCTTATAAACAAAATTTTGCTGACTTTTCAAGCCAATGAATGTTAGCCTTCGGAAACTGGCCACCAAGATGAAGCCAATGAATGCATCTTATAAGTAAAAAGGCATAGACACATACCTCATTAGCATTTTCCTTCAAAGATGGATGAAGCAATGGGAAGACCAAAAGCTGCAACATGTTGTCTATTATCAATCTTCCAAGGTTGGGTACATCGGAAGATATAACATCATTAAGATAATATAATGCATCGTCTATTTCCTCAACAAAAGCAACAATGCTAGATGATTCGGGTTCGGACTGTCTGTTAAAACAGAAGAATAAATTTATTCACCAAACTCCAACCAAAAATGAAGAAATAATCAGATATTTTACTCTGAGGCATTGTAGACCATATTGCTGAAGTTGATGCATTGCTTCTTGCAAAAATCAACCAAATTTGAAAAATAACCAGCCAGGGAGTTGCTTGTGACATATTTATTCACGTTTTCATCTCCCACTGAACAAAAAAACAAGATATAGATTAAAAAAAGAACGGATGTTGTAATGCCCGATCAAGAGTGTATACATGTGTGTGAATGGCTAGTTATTCATAGAACAAGTAAAAGCAATGTAGACAAACTTACCATGATATACATTAAGTGTCAAAGCACGTACAGAAATGCGAATCATATTCTATCCATGGAAGGCAAATTTGATAGCTTCAACATAGAGAGGGAAGGATACTAC
Organism: Piper betle; assembly: GCA_033002965.1. Classification (NCBI taxonomy): domain Eukaryota; kingdom Viridiplantae; phylum Streptophyta; class Magnoliopsida; order Piperales; family Piperaceae; genus Piper; species Piper betle. The sequence goes on from JAURVB010008939.1 coordinate 93,629, forward strand.
TTCGTCCTGAAAACAAATCCGATAAGTACTCAATACTTGTCCTATAATGTGTCATTGAACTAAAAAAAACTGACTACAGCTAACAAAAGCAAAGATCCTCAGAACTTGTCAAATTTCACTAATGTCAACCAGTCAAACACCAATGTTCTCACAATGATGTCAACCGTACCAATTAAAACAATTCAAAACCAGCCATCCATAAAAAAAAACATGTAAAAATATCGGGAATCTCTTAGCTAAAGTGATGACAGTTACGAGTCACTGATGGAAAAATTTATTTGATGGCCAGCTCTCCCAAACTAAAATCAGCACCATCATCTGTAAGTCAAACTGCTTATAAAACATTACTTTGGTAATACATATAGATGGAACATTAAGGAGTAAGAGTTGATACACGTGGAGCAAAAAATATGTTCCAAAAGACTAATTAAGAAAAATGCTGGTGGACTATAGAACTTAAAAGTCCCAAAAAGTTTGGCATGTACATGCAGTTGAAAGTTCTGCCAGAAATCAAATCTCTTAGCTTAAGTGATGACAGTTACAAGACACTGATCGGAAAAAATTACTTGATGGCCAGTTCTCCCAAACTAAAATCAGCACCATCGTCTGTAAGTCAAACTGCTAATAAAAAATTATTTTGGGTGATACAGTAATACATACAGATTGAAATTACGGAGTAAGAGTTGCTACGCAAGGAGCAAATAATATGTTCCGAAAGACCAACTAAGAAAAATGCTGGTGGCCAATAGAATTTAAAAGTCCCAAAAGGTTTGGCATGCACATGCAGTCGAATGTCCTTCCAGAAATCAAAACTCCACCACCAACTTTAGTACAAAAACGTGCAGATTCGAAATTATCATACTCCAGATTACACAAATAATGGTTGTTTTGAGAAAATGAAAGAAAACCTCAAAAAAGTTGGAATCATAGTTCTGAAGATAGACATAATAACAACATTGATATTTTTTATTTTTAGGAAACAAATACTTACTGAAACCAAGATAATTGACACAGTCCTGGGCTTACATTTTGGGTCTTCACAAGCAGAGAGATAGTATTCATGTTCAATTTGCCACTTATTGCCCTTCAGTTATCCAGCAGAAAAAGGAGAGAATAAAAATGTGTACAAATATGGGAAAATAGAAACATGATTGTAAGATAACAGTCCATGACAATATAATGGTATTATACAACAAAACACAAATAAGTCCAATTACCTCCAGTTTAATTTCTGGAAACCAATTCCCGTGAAGTCAAAAATATTTTGGACGAAAGTAGAAACAAAATTAAGAACAGGAATTCTTGATTGTGAGATGTCTATATGGAAAAGTTCAGTTAATCCTTATAACTCAACATTTGAAAGTTTATGTGGGTTTTGCGAGGTTTAGGAAAATGTATCAGCTGGTTTTCCTTCAACTATATAATTTATTTTAAGAAGGGCATTGAATATTTCAAAACTTCACCATCAGTATCCAAGGACAAACATTGCCACATATATGCAGCAAAAATTCACTTATTTAATTGTTACTAGAAAATGGGAATGTGGGAAAGTGAAAACTCTATACCTTAAAAAGGATATGTAGAATGATAGCAACTCCTCATTGCGAAAATCAAAGGAATATGTTATAAAATAGTTAATATGCTCATTGCTGAATATATAATCTGCATCGCAAATCGACAAAAATTGTTACCAAAAACTTATACTGAATGAACACTTTTTATTCTTTTGTTTCCATTTTTGACCTTAGGAAGCAAGTTCATATTTAAACTATGCAATAAGTCAGGTTACATTGTGGATCTACTTCAAGAAAGTGTATTCGAGGAACAAGTTCAGGCATATGCGCTCTATAGGAATTGATATTTTCTACCAATGAAAACAAACTGGGAGAAACAACCAAATTAAGCTGTTGAACAGAGTGATCAACCTTCAAGTCGAATTTATTTCTTTTCTTCTTTTCTTAAGGAGAACTGTCATAATGACATTATAAACAGAAAGGTAAAGCCTATTGATGAATAGAATATAGTCGTAGGAGTAAGTCAAAATTTATGGTTCCAACAAATGCACTTCAATATTTCTCCTTCAAAGTTATATGGATAAGTGGGAAAAGATGATTTGGACCCAAAATTTTCAAGATGAGCACTAATGGTTTATCAAGTTCACTAATAATATGGATGTTCCAAATTGGTTCAAGATACGGCGACAGCAATATGAATCAATAAAGTCTGTATTTCCCAGAATTTCTGCAATCCACCATTCACTACATGAATTGAGGCAATGAAGAGAACAATGCCCTCAATTTTCTGCATATAATTTCAAATCCTCTGGACATTGTATTGGGAATTCTTTGCCGGTGACGATCAGCTGGTCCAGCTGACTTGTCACTAACAAGTAGGATCCCCTGGGAAAGATATCAAAGTTGATTCCCGTTGAACCATTCCAAGGAAGAGAATGGCTGACGAGGATGGATCTAAGCATAGGCAAATGGTAAAGAACCTTGGCAAACAAAATCTTAAACCACAAATTGATGTCAAATGGATGAAGATAATTTAGGAAAAGTGGTGGAAGAACGTGGAAGGAAAAGAGAAATTTAGGAAAAAGGGAAAGAATATAGAATCAATGAGAAGAAGAGAAAAGGATGAGGAAGAAACAGCTTTGTAATCTAGAAAAACAAATCTTTATTTCAATGATAATTCTACCTAAAAAATTCAAGGTCAATGACAATATATTTATAGACTCGGACACTTAAGAGACCTAATAACATAAGGAGAAACTGAACAAAGGTCCAATGATATTAGGAGTCCAAATCAACTAGGAAACTATTAAAATCTCAACCTACAAATAGAATATTCAATAAAACATCCTATTCAACATTTTTTACATATTCCTAGCTCACATAGAAATTAACCTACATCATCCAATTTGTAAATTCAAGTTAATATAATGTAAACTTACAACTAGCATGTTCACTTTTCAAGTTCTGAATCATAATGCTTAATGTCTGGAGCAATTGAAGCGCTACCCTTGCATCTTTGCTTACTTTTAGTATTCGAACAAAAACTTCCATAACCTGCTTCTCCATAAATAACCTAAAAAATATTTCATCTCAAAAGTTGTACATAACAAACATGACCATTTACACAAAACTGCAAAGATAAAAAATCTCACTCAAAAAGGCCGGATCATGCTGATCTCCGTATGTTATTAACTCTGCAATTGACCTTAATGCCTCAACCACGAAAGCCAAAAAATTAGAACATATAATATTAGACTTGCATGAAAAATTGTGCTCTAAACACTAAAACTATTTGTTCAAGAAAATAAAATTAACCACCTTATTGACTTCATTCACAATTAAGCTTTTCTGAAGTTGATCAATCAAATATCTGCACCAATCACTCTGAAATCATCATTATTATTCCAGAATAAAATATAAAAATTTGATATATATAGTTCTGCAAGACAATAGGATGGTCAAAATGAACTTCTATGGTGGCATGGAAGAAATATATCAAATGCAAGGGATTGAATAACAGATATGTCTCTTGTCCATGTCGAGAAAACATATAAAAACCCAATAACAATAATAATAATAATAATAAAACCCTCCGTTTCAGCTCCAAAATAACAGGAACAATCTTCAGCAGGAATTCTTATCAATATAGTTTTATGCATCATGCTGTTAAAAACTTCCTAGCTTGAATGCATGTTATTCCTATCAACATGTTTTGATGCATCAATATTTTTAAGCATCGTGCTCAGACACATTTAAGTCTATAGTTCCATAAAAGGGCTAATGACAGCACAGGGCTAAAAATTACAAAGCCAAAAATGAGCTATCAGCTTCCCATTAACCTTGTTTTAAGCCAATTAATCAAAGATCACAACCTTGGAAAATGACACAATTACTTTTTGTACCATTTTGTGTGTGAGCGTGTGTGTGTGTGTGTGTGTGTTGCGTAATCAAACTATACTCATTTAAATATGGGCCAGAATATAATAAATAACAGTTTTTAACTGCCCCAGCACAATTTGCAAACTACATTAACATCTCATTTCAATGCTATGCCCACACTCACAACAAATCATCCATCTTGTTCAAGTCAATTCATCAACGACTACAACTACAGAACCATAAGAAACAAAGTGCTGCTCATTTTGCACTAGTTTAGAAACGAATTTGATGAATACATGTCATTCCTTGATAATTTCTACTAGCCCAAATAATCAGCCATCCTCTTCATGTAAATACAAGCCACCATACAATAAACAATGCTTCAAATTCACAAGCTCAACCAACATGTCATTTGTAGTATACAAGAAGTCAATCGTCAAAGTCTACAACTATTTAAATCATGAGACAAACAATGTGTCATCCATTCTGCAGTAGTTCAATATCTACATAGATGAATAATATGCATTTTATTCCTTAATATTGTTACAAATCTCATTTCAGCATTTCCTTCTTAGTAACTTGGAATCACAATTCTTGGGATTTGGAATGGATCCATGAAATAATTCTTTTCTCTCTCATCTTTAGTGTGACCACTGAATCTTCAACTTCTAACTCAATGGAAGTTTAAGCTCTCAATCTCACAACTTGTATTAGAAATTTTCTTTCTTTCTTTTTTTTTTTTCAAAGCAACCCAGACATCCCTTCCTTTGGCCTCATGCATCTCCCTCCAATTTCCACCTTCACAGGCCTATTTTTTCCTAAAAAATACTTTCTACCAGCCGAATAATCAACTATCCCTTCATGTAAATAAGAGGCAGCATACAATATAGTTAGCAATTTTAAATTCCCCCAAACAAGGATTTCGAAGCTCAATCAAAATCTTATTTCAAGACCACCACACCCACACTCACAACAAATCACTCATCTTGTTCAAGTCAAATTAGTCAAATACTACATACAACCATGAAAATAAGAGACAAACATTTGTGCTATCCATTCCGCATAAGTTTAACATCCTAAATACCATCTATGAGCCAAGATACAAAAGTAAGCAGTTCAAATCAGCACGCTTAACAAACATCACATTTCATTACTATGGCCACAACTAATCCAACCCAAACACTTGCCGATGCATGACAATTTAAGCGCAAATCAAGAATACAGCAATTTTTTTATTTAAAAAAATGTTTTATTTAGTATTTTACAACTAGTTGGAGATCGTCCTAGTTTTCCAGTTGAATTTGTGTTCCTAATACAATAAGAATTTTTTTACCATTCTCCGCTTCCTCATTCTATATATATATATATATATTGTTTGATTACTTGTATAGCTTTTATATGTTTTGTCGTCCAGGGAGGTGGATTCTTTTTCAATCTTTGAAATAATAATTTATAATCTTTTGCTAAATTTTTATAAAAGTCCGACATATAATTTGAACTTCCTAAAAATCTTTGTAATTGATTTTTATCTAATATTTGATCTGAAAATTTACTAGAAAATTCTATTACCCTTTGTATAGGTCTGATATTTCATTTTTCAATATTATGACCTAAAAATCCTATTTGATGTTATACTAAAACCATTTTCGATTTGGATAATACTATGCCATTAGTTAGTGCTATTTTATAGAACTGATTCAAGTGTTTAAAATGTTGATCTATATTTTTAGAATAGACTAATACATCATCAATATAAACAATTATAAAAGTTACATATGGATTAAATATATCATTCATAATTTTTTGGAATTCTGAAGGTACATTCTTTAATCCAAATGGCATAACATTTCATTCATATGGTCCAAATGGAACATTAAAAGTGGTTTTATATCTATCTTCTTCTTTAATCTGTATTTGCCAAAATCCTGATTTTAAATCAAATTTACTAAATATTTCTGCATTATATAATCTTTTTAGTAAATCTTTTTTATTAGGAATAGGATATCTTATCCATTTTAAAACTTTATTTAAAGGTTTATAATTTATTACTAATCTTGGTGCTCCTCTTTCTATTTCTGAAGCTTTATATACATAGAAAGCAGAACAAGACCACGGAGATTTACTTTCTCCAATTAACTTATTATTTAATAAATTTGTAATTTCTTTTTGACAATACTCTACCAATTCTTGATTCATTTGAATTGGTCTAGCTTTAGTAGGTATTAATTTATCATTAAAGTTATCTTCATAAGGAAGAGAGACTTCATGTCTTTTCCTATCTCAAAATGCACTAGGTAAATCATTACATAAATCTTTTTCAAATAGATTCTTTATATCTATTATTCTATTTTGAATTGAAGAAGTTTGCAATTTATTTTCTAATAATAAAGCATTAACTTCTTCTTTTAAATAATTTATTTGATTTATTTTTTATTTTGTTTGTTTTTATTCTAGAAATATAAGATTGTCTTTTAGGATATTCTAATTTAAATGTTATATTCTTGCCCTTTAGATGAGTATGGATCCCTACATCATCTACAA